>JAPWTK010000120.1:657500-942500 GCA_029963805.1 Aromia moschata
CAAAATGTTCGTATACTCAAGAGCTTTCGAATAAATAATAATAATAATATAATAATAATACTCACCCTATAATTACTCCGGAGAGTAACCCCTTAGGTCCTCTCAGGGATCTGTGTGGGAAGGAGTGGCTATTATTATTATTTGCCATGGCGCACTGGGAGCGACTTAAGATTATTTCGGTAACGCATTTGCTTTACAGTTCTGAGGAAACCCAGAAAACTCAGAACATTACCAAATCTAGGGCATGTGCGGTTGGATTGGCATCTATGCATCACCACGTATATTTAATAGCCGGGCACACACACACAGAGGTTTATCTACGGACTTTGCCCGCCACAGTCAAAGTCTCTTGACAAATATGTGCGTTAGTGTGTGAGCACGTGCCGGTCTTATTCATGTACAGACTTGTCTGAAGACATAAACCACACGTTAAGTATGTTGATGCCATATATTGCACAGTCTTCTCTCACAAGCGAAATCCGCGTGTCTAATTAAATACATAATTCAAAAACGATGGCTGATTAAAAATCCTCTTCCTCGGCCAAGACTCGAACAACGCGCACAGAGGTATCGCGACTGGAAGGACGGCGCTTTAACCCACTCGACTACCCGTGCCCCATAAATGATGGCCATTTTTGGGAAGATTTCGAAATTCAACATGGCGGACATAAAATGGCGACTATAATTATTAGAAAAAAATAGTTTAGTACCTAGCTTAAAATCATCTATACATGGAAAATACCCCGATCTAATAGTAAACTTTATGATTTTGGACATGCTGAATCCGAATTTCATATTCTTAGTGTCCAAAAGTGGTAGGAGTATTATTATCAGCCATTTTTAACCTTTTTTTTTTTGGTTTTTAGACCATATCTCTGGAAAAAAGGATTTTTTTGTCTAGAAGTAGCTACTTTTATGTTTTTTGACGTACTGACTTTGTGTTATTGGATTATGAAGCCTAAAAAAATTAAAGCAATTAAAACGGGCCATTTTTTGATCATTTTTTTGTCACCTAGTAAATTAATTACGTAGGTTTAAATTACTAGGGTTCCGATTAATTAGGCAATTAAAGCCAGATATGTTAGGTTTACAGTTGTTAGGTTTGGTGCTAATCACCGTAGGCTATGTTAGGATTAAAGTTGATAGGTTTTGGTCTTGATGCCAAAAAATTGTCAAAAAACGGCCAGTTCTTACAACACAAATATGTACTTTGGGATCCCAATAATCGAAATTATGATGTCAAAACACATAAAAGTAGCTACTTCTAGAAAAGAATCCTAAAAAACAAAAAAAAATGGCTGTTACTAATATTGCTACCACTGATGGACTTTAAGAATATGAAATTCGGATTCAGCATATCCAAAATCGTAAAGTTTACTATTAGATCGGGATATTTTCCATGTATAGATGATTTCAAGCTAGGTACTGAACTTTTTTTTGAAATTGCTAATTATAGATTATAATTAAAATATAATTTTGAATTTCGAAATTTTCCCAAAAATGGCCATCGTTTATTCTAAAGCTCTTGAGTATACGACCATTTTGAGACCTTAAACGTATGTTTCCTTGCCTCTACTTTTGGACAGAACGGTGTCCCGGTTGACATGGAACGTCCCATATATTTTTAAACCCTTAATCAAGATCGGTTATTATCTCATCAAAAAAATGTAAAGCTGGTGTTGTGGAACATTATTTTTTAAGAATTCAGCATCTCTTCATGTGATAAGTTTAAGAAACAATGTTTTGGGAGATAACTTTGAGGGTCAACGTCGCATCCTTAGACCATTTATAAATAGCCAAAACAAAAATGTCACTTATTTTTCAGTGGTCTACAACCTCGAAACATATTATGAAAATTGTAGAGACGCAATTCCGTCACTCTCCTCGTGACACTATTTGAGATCCCGTCCGCCGCCACTGGCCACGACCGCCCCCGATATCCCCGACGACCGCCCCCGGCGACATCCACCTTTCTGACTGTAATTTCCGCTAGAAATTCAGTGACAACCACCTCCCGATTCGCGATGTCATAACTCCGTTCGGTTGACGTCTCCGGGAGCCCTGGAAAGTTTTACTTTTCCCGCTACTCTCTCGACCGAATTCGTTCCTCGGCGAGCCTTTCTGCCTCCGACTTTAACGAAAATCTAATGAAGCAGTTAATGTGCAGCGTTACGAACGGTTAGACGAAGCGGCCATTGTGGAGAGGAGCCGGAATTAATTTCCGGTAGAATTTGCAAAAAGATAAAAAAAAGTTGTTTCACGGCAAATACAGAAGGTTCTCTAACGTTATTTTCAATCGCTAGAGAGACAGATATATTGATTCTACAATCATGGGCAGAAGTCCGGAACCAAGTAAATATCTCTGAAATGAATAGATATGAAATTTTAAATGTGGAAATTAGTGCTAAATATACATAACTTCAACTCGGCTTGAAATAAACAGAATGTTCCAAAAAATGGTGATGTACCAAAATAATTTTTTATACAGTTTATGATTACAGTTTATGATTACAGTTTATGATTACAGTTTATGATTACAGTTTATGATTATAGTTTATAATTTACAGTTCGTGATTTTAGCATAAATCTTTTTTAAAGATTTGTAATACAATTTAATTACACAGGACTACAAAAGTTTTTCCTATGCGTGGAAGTACAGACCCGATCTACTCCATATTTTTGGGGTCACTGATAACGAATCAGTCCTCGGTTGTCCTCGTTTACCGCCAGTTTTTTTTTAACCTCAAAAAACACATTTTATATGGTAGCTTGATTACACAGGCACACAAACACAAAGCCAGAGAAGACCATTGTCCTTTTACGGTTTTCACCGCTCTAAATCAAAATCTGAGGTCAGAATACATTTACGACTATCAGTTTTTTCTCTAGGAAAATCCTAAATCAGATCAATCAAAGTGTAAAACGCTAAATCCAGACACCAATGTCACATACTTGAAGAGCTGGTGACTATAATGTTATGGGAATGATCTAACAATAACCCTAACCCTCAGAAACTTTCAACCCTACGACACACATGTTCAAAACCCCATAACCCCAAAAAATCCTATGACTATAAAATTCTATATAATATGATCCAATCATGACTCTCAACTTCATAGCCCTGGAATTCCAAAGCTTCGTAATCCCATAACCTCGTAACCTCCCAACTCTTAGCCTCAAAACCCTAAGTAGGTCCTGCGAAATCTAGGACACAACAACGCGATGAAAAAGCATGAATATGATCCAATCATGACTCTCAAACCCATAGACCCGAAATCCCAATGCTCTGAAATGCCATAACGTCAATCTCAAACCTATTAATCTGAAAAACCCTATATCTAGGACTTTAATTTAGCATGCAGCAACCTAACGAGGAGGCATGAATATGATCTAATCATATCTCTCAACCCTATAGTCTCGAAATTCCATAGCTGTGAAATTTCATAACCTCATTTCAAGATTTCTCTTGTCATGATTGGATCATATTCATACTTATTCATCCTTTGCTGCGCTCTAGCAGTTGCAGAACACAGATATAGGATTTTTTGAAGATAAGGTTTTTGAGGTTATATATGGGGTTTTAAGTATGTGCGTCGTTAGGTTGAAGGTTTCTGAGGCTTAGGGTTGTTGTTAGATCGTGTCAGTAACATTACAACCACAATCTCACCAAATATATGACATGGTTCCTGATTTAGCGTTTTTTATAAGGATTCCTATGGGAAGAACAGATAGTCGCAAATGCATCCTGACCGCATAATTTGATTCAGCGCGTTGTAAAAAGTAAAAGGAGAATGGTTTTCTCTGGCTTTATGTGACTGTGTAGTCAAGGTGCCGTATAAAATGTGTTTTTTGACTTTGAAAAAAACTAGCAGTAAATGAGGAAAACTAAGGTCTGATTCGTGTTCAGCGACCCCAAAAACATGCAGGAGACCGGGTCTGTACTTCCGCGCATTGGAAAAACTTTCGTGGTCCTGTGTTATTATTAGATTTGGCAACAAAAATAGTTTCAATATCCATTAATTATTTTCTTATATGAAAATTTATCCGGATCTAGGAATTTACCAGAGCTTTTCATTAACTATAAATGCCTGCATTAGCGGAGAAGGACAACCTACAGATAATATCCGGTTTCAGCAAGATATAACACCACTACATTATACTCGTAGGTATTGTTCGATATCGATGAAATCGAGACTTTCTTCACAGAGAGATTGGAAAAAGACAAATTGGAAAATTGGTGGAATTGAATCGCGTATATACGCGTTTCCCCGACAACTGGATCACTTACTATGGGGTTATTTAAAATCCAATGTTTATTTTCAGACACCTAATATGTTGCTACAATTGTCTCTAAGAAATGTACTGAACAACTCAATTGAACAACTAAGGAAATTTAAAAAATTACACCTGAAGTAGCGAAGGTTATGAAACAATTCACATTTAGATTAGCTTACTTTAATTTTACTACTCATAGCTTAATAACACCTGTTACCATTAATAAATTAAGTGTAATTAAAGATTCGTTGGTCTGTTTTGTCCCATGTGATTTATTTGCCATTTATATTTGCTTATTTATTTTATTTTACTGATTTTACGATTTGTCACTCTGTTATTTGTGCTGTTATTTTGTGTTTATCAAAAATATGAATAAAAAAAATTATTAACCATTTTATGTCACGAAATTTATTTTAATAAGTCGATTTTATTATAATTCGTCTTTTAAAAAGTTTTATGAGAAAACTTTAAAATCGGTTCGTAAACAGTAAAATCCAGAGGCTTTTAAAAAGCAATTTATTCTTAAAAATAAGAGAACACCGAGGGAGAATTTCAAATTTATTTAAAAAACTAGTAATTAAACTTAGTCAATCGGGAAACTTGTGTAATTTTAATTTCCAAATTGTCTAAACTTTAAGGATGTATATTATAAATTAGTTGTTTTAATGTTCCACGGAGGAAAAAATAGAGATAAGAAAGATCAGGCGGACGCGCTGTCCATTTTAAAGATGGTACTTTCGATATAATTTTTGTATCACGAAATGTTCTTGTAATGAAGTCCATCCCAATTAATGAATTATGTACAACAGCAGTATCTTGCTGAAGTCACATGGAATTCCATTCATTTTGAGAAATATCATCTAGCAAGCCACGATAATTCATTTTTAAAAACCTCTGGATATTTGGTACATCTATTTAATGTTGTAATCACATCAAACGCCATGAAATACTTTAATAGTTTGTCGTTAACAATATTTTATATTGAAAAAAGAGTAATTTCAAATATACCCACTATGTGTAGATCACTTTAAATTTTAAAAAACGTTCAACTAAGAATGAGCCTATCGACATGCGGGGTTAAAAAAAAAACTACTCCAATAATTTGCGGTCGCTTTTGTTGCACTCCGATAGACTTATTAATACCTGTAGGAGTTAGAGTTCGTATAAATCATTCTGGGACACCCCATATATAAAATACAAATACGAAATTTTGGATCGCTGGATGACAGAGGCTTACTCTACTCCTGTACAGTGTGTTTCCTATCTTCGTGTCATTATTTTATGGAGTTGTTCTCTGGTAAAATAACAGATATTAATATATTATATAAAATACGAGGTGTGTAATTTAAGTAATGAGAATAAATGTTTTTTTAATTTGTTTTATTCGAATAGAACTACAATTCAGTACGTCTCTGATACTGTCTCCTTCAAAATAACTTCTTTGGGAAGCCACACAGCGTTAGAGACGGTTCTTCAATTCTTCATAACAGTGCTGGAATAGCCTTTAGCTGGTCGGTTACAGCCGTTTGGATGTTTTCTATGGTCTCAAAAGACAATTTTTCAATCTTGGGAAGAGAAAAAAGTCACAAGGACTCAAGTCAGGCGAATAAGGCGGTTGAGGAGCCACAGGAAAGTTTTTACTGGCTAAAAACTCGTTTACTGAAATGGCTCTTTCGAACATTTTTAAGAACCTCTCTGTAAAAGTGTTGATTTCCTGTTTAGCCTGGAGGCACAAACGCTTTGTGGACAAGTCCTTAGGTATCAAAAAATCAAATCAGCATACATTTAATCTTCGACTTGTTCATTCTTGCCTGTTTGGGTCTTGGATCGCTTGAAGTGAGCCATTCCATGCTTTGGCGCTTGGTTTCCGGGTCATACACAAACACCCAAGTCTCATCACCAGTAATGACACGTTCCATAAAATTGGGATCATTTTCAATCGATTCCAAAAAGTCAAGACACCTTTCTCTTCTGAAGTCCTCTTGTTCCTGTGAAAAGGTTTTTTGGAACCATTTTTGCGCAGATTTTTCTCGTCCCCAATTCGTTAGTCAAAATCTGATGAACAGCGGTGTGATTCAAATTTAACTCTTCCCCGATTATTCTTGGTGTCAACCGACGATCTGAACGCACAAGAATCCGTATTCTATCCAAGGGCGTAGCCAGTAGTTATCTTTGGGGGGGGGCGCTCAATGCAGATGAAACAAAAAAAGCCAAAAAAAAAAAGGTCAGTAGAGGCAACGGCAACCAAAAGCCCGAAGCGATCGCTGCAAATAAAACAAAAAAGCCAAAAAAAAAAAGGTCACTACACCCAAGGGCAACCGCATTCCCCCGAGTATTTCGGTTTTTACTTGACCCTTTGGGGGGGGGGGGCGATCGCTGCAGATTAAACATAAAAGCCAAAAAAAAAAAAAGGTCACTACAGGCAACGGCAACCGCATTCCCCCGAGTATTTTGGTTTTTACTTGACCCTTTGGGGGGGGGATCGCCCCCATCGCCCCCATCGCCCCCATCGCCCCCTACCCCCCCCTGGCTACGCCATTGATTCTATCGACATTTTCATCGGTTCTTGAAGATGAAGGCCTTCCGCTGCGTGGTTTATCTTCAATCGACTCTCTTCCTTCTGAGAATGCCTTAAACCTAAACTTAAATTTTTAGTATTAATATAAAAATATTAATACCAAAATATAATATAAAAATACTATAGTATTAATATAATATAAAAACGAAAAAATTTATTTTTTCATATATCTGTACTCTACATAAATACCGACCAGAGTAAGAGACTAGATCCTCGAGGTATACCCGTAATTTGTATCTGCTAACAGATTTTAAAGTGTCCTATTTCGTTTCAATTATCTCCCTGAAAGAATTACATTTTCTAAAGCCGTATTTTTAATAATAAACGTACAGTAACAACGTAAAAGTCCCCAGGGAACCGTAAGCTTCTCTCTCTCATTTATAAAACAGAACGGCCGTCTACATGCCTCATTCGACTTTTATTTTAAATTCTCTCTTTCCCTCCATTGATTGGCGGTATTATACAGCCACTGCGCGGGCCGGTCTTTTAACTCAAATGAAATGGAAAGGACACAATAATTCTCCTCAAGAACACACTTAAGACGGGGTATAATTTGGCAAATAAGTCCCGGAGCATTTGCTCAAATCCGGAATTTTGCGCAGAGGCGAACTGGGAATTAAATTCGCACAGAAAACGCCTGTTACTTGGGAATATAGAGTGTGGCCCAGTTAAAATCCTTCCTTTCCACCAGATTTTTTAATGTATGGTATCAAAAACTGTACCATAAAACAGAGTGATACGTTTTACTTAGAAAAATCAAAGCCTACTAAGACCTTAGGCGTAGAAACAAAAGAACTTTACGTTTTCCACGAAACTCCGAACTGCTATACTTTTCTCGACGCGCGTTGCGCCAACTAAGTTGGCATCTTCAGGTGAAGATTAAAACTAAATTCTAAAATACACAATTGCACTAATTATACTTAATTTGTTGCCACGGTTCACTGAACCGTAATATCTGTCTTTGTTTATCAGAGCAAACAGTGGACTAGTGGATATCGGATCATTGTCCTTATTAATACTACCGTTACACTTAATGATTACTAAGTTTTTCACATTTCTAATTAATTTTAAGTTATTGTCAAAAGCGTGTTGGGCAACACAAGATTCTGCCATATTTCAAGTGAGCCATGCGTTCTTTAAATCTAGTCAAAATAGACCTTTTTGTTTGCCCAATATACAGTTGATCACGGTCTTTACAACGTATTTCGTATATTCCTGACTTTTCGTTATTGTCAATTTTGTCTTTGGGGTTACCCAAAAGCGTCTGTAGTTTATTTCTAGAATTATAAACCAAATTGATATTAATATTTAAAAAAAATGGTTTGATATCCACCAGTCCACTGTTTGCTATGATAAACAACGACAGATGTTACGGTTCAGTAAACCGTGGCAACAAATTATGTGTAAATAGTGCAAGCGTGTAGGTTAGAATTCAATTTTAATCTTCTGAAGATGCCAACTTAGTTGGCGAAACGCGCGTCGAGAAAAGTATAGTAGTTCAGTGTTTCGTGGAAAACGTAAACTTTTGACAAGTGACTGTCACAATTGTAAATGAAATAATAACTGTCACATAATGTAACAGCCTTGACAATTAAATTAAATAAAGTTATAAATTTAAGATAAAAAGTTAAGAATAGAAATACGTCTTTTTTTGCTCGGCCAACTTTAATGACTTTTTTTCTATGGCTCGTTGAATCGTAGAATCTTATTCTATTTTTCAGTTTCTGAAAGTAAATGATGCATATCGAAGCTACAGGAATCACAAAACATATTTCTTCACAGAACTTCCGAGACCAGTCATATATTCTTTTATTTCTAAATATTTTACACTGAAAATTAAATCTAACTTCTAAAATACACTATTTTAAATATACATTTTTGATACATCCTTATATAAGACTGTCAGAAAGAGGGCGCATTGTTTAGTATTGCATACAGCGGAGGTTGTACAATAACTCTAGCTAACACACGGCTACTGAAATCAAATCAATCAAAGCGTTCTCGATCTGTTGCGTACACAAAAATGTGCACGCGATGCACACACACGAACAGAATGACAGACAAACAGGCAGATGTTTTTGCTTATACTTAACTTTAAAAAAACGACAATGAAAAAAATTCACCGATATTAGGTAAGCTTCTTTAAGAAGTAATTAATATCAATTAATTACCACCACACTTGGATATAAGGAAGTCGTCCACTGACATCAAGTGCATGATTTCCATATATCGGAAGAACCAAGTATTTGTCATTGTCTTAATCTGACTCGAAAGAATTAGAGGCGCTCAAAGCCAGTCCGATACTGGACTTCCCTAAAAAATAAAATAATAATTTCCAACAACTTCCTTTAGCCCCTCTTAAGCCGCTTTCGCTTAAAAAAATGCGGTTGTGCGAGTTTATACAGAGGCCAGTAAAAAGGGGACTCGAGAGGGATTTGCCTTTGCCGCAATTAATTAGTAATTACGTTTTTTTAAATCGTCCCGTTTTCATAAAATACGTGGGCTTTTATCATTATTAATGTACGAAATTAATAGGAGTTTTACCCGAGGCAATGTGGCGAATTTAGGCTTTTGTGAGGTTTTTTGCGGATTTGGTCTTTTAATGGATCTATAAGTCTAAACGGCGGTATCCCAAGGATTATTTTCCGCCTTATTATACGTGAAAGTATTAATTTGTATACCTCGAAACCTTTAAGGACATGTTTCTGCTCCCAGGAAAAAAGGCAATTATATTTTTAATATTCGTATTTAGCCTTTTCTCTGACAATGTTACTAAGTCATTTGCTAGTTGGAATAATATTTTGTACCAAAATGAAAATTATAGTCAAGTAAAACAAGTTAAGGACCAATCAGGTGTCACATTAGCTTTCTCCGCAACAAAAAAGATAAACCAATTTTCAAATATATTTTACTTTCTTTCAATTTTCATGTATCGTTTTTTTTTTGTAGTAATTTCTTAAGTAATTAAGACTCTATTTAAATTGTCATTCATGAATATAAGTGTCGTAAATATATCTCAAAAAGGTTAATCAAACCTAAAGGAGGTTACAGACAAACTGACATGGTCAAGTGGCAAAAAAAAATATGCATGAGAGTATTGGTTCTCAAGTTATGGTCGTTTAAATTGCTGAAAAAACGCTTAATTTTTGTGACATGGCTTCAAATGAAGGCCGATTGTTGATTTCTTTCTTTTTTTATTAGTTATATTAAACTGAATACCAAGTTATTTAACCGTTAGCTGCCACACTTTTCTGCTGTGAAATAGCTGCCACACTGGGGTGTATCGCATCCCAGCCACATAAATCGATTTTACAAAGCATGTATTTAATATTTTGACTTGAAAATTTTTTGGTACTTCTTTTAAGGTTGTTTAACAATGTTATGAACGAAGATTAGATAAATTAATAAATTAAATATGGCGTTAGCAGAATTTTTTTCGGTTTAGATACAGATACTATACCTTCTTTGAGGTCTGGGGTGTATCGCACCCTAGAGTGGCAGCTAACGGTTAAATAAACTGTAACATTTTACAACAGTACTTCCAAAAAAAAAATAATTTAGAAATTCATTTTTAAGGTTTGGTTTATTATCCTCGCCCAACTTTAATTATTCACCCTCAAAAAAATCACTACACTGATCTACAACTGTCCTCAAAAGTTGACGCATCTAATAGTAAAAAAAATGGAAATATAAGTAGTAGGCTTGAATTGTTAAAAAAAAAAACAGGGTAAAGTTGCATAAATTGGACCAGCTCCTAAATTGGACCGCTTGTTTTCAATACTGATAGAGAACACTTCTCCGCCATCTCACCGTTGTAAGGCAAACTACTCATTCTAACAATACAAAGTCTCAGTCGTTATTAGATTTGTGCACGACGGCGTTCTCACGTTATTTCATTATTTAAGTGATCTAATATATATTTACAATACTTTCCGTAAGGACTACAAAGCTAACAGGTGGGTAAATGCTATACTATTATTTATACGTAGTCGATTTTAATATCTAAGTTGTTCGTTATACCATAACCTTTAAATAATTCCCACTCTTGTAAGTGTATTACTACAGAGTGTCTGTCTGGAGCTCAGTTGCCTAAATTGGACTTCTATGTCACTCAAATTGAACCGGTCCAATTTAAGAAACGGTCTAATTTTGTATTGCTTTTTGTCACGCAGGATGTCCCAACGTGGAAAATATGGTACGTGGAGTAAAGAAAATTTAAAATATTTTAAGACCTGCCGCAAGGGGGCGCTACATAGAATCACTACATCGCAGTTTTTCGCTACAAGGGTTCATATTAGAAAGGTTATTTTGAGATTACCCTCCAAATTTCATTAAAATCGATCAAGTACTTATCGAGGTATCTCAAAAAAACTGTTTTCTCAACGTCCCATTTATGGGCCCGTACGAGCCTTAAAAATCTAAATTGACCAAAACGAAAATACACGTGTGTCTTTATTTTAAGACCTCTATCTGTGATTACTTTTTTTACACCATAATTCTGAATCACCCTGTATAAGAGAATGAAACAAAATATTTGACACTCGAGAAGTATTAACAGTTTTCTACGCTTAAGGCTTAAAAAACAATGTAAAAAATTATCATTTCCCAGTTAGACACTGAAATTTTAATTTATTGCCATGCATATACATTTCAACTTGAACATTTTTGGTATACATTTTCGACAATATACTTGTGTCTTCTTGTTAACTTACAAAACTAAATGAGAATTTCTTAGTAGAAGATTGAAAACTATAAAATAAATAGTCAAGAAAAAACATGTTTCCAGTTTCGGTGAAGCTATGAAAGTAAACTTGGGTTTTTATTCTTTATCAACAGTAAGATGTACACACATTATTTATACATAATATTCAACAAAATAAGTTTTATAAATCATAATGAATGGGTGTTGCTATTAGAATAATTGGGTATTTTTTTGGTTTAGAATTGATGGCTAGATTCAATAAACTATGGAATTAAGACTGAAAAATAATGGTAATGGAAATTATAACGGTTTTGAACCAAAACCGGTATAGGTATTTTTATTTTCGGATTATCTTTACAATTTAGAATTACCCTTCTCCCTCCTACTACATATATCTTTTTTTTTTGCAGTTGAGCAACAACTGAACTGAACACACAAATTAAAATTACATTACACCTAGTCAGCTGGGTCAATAAAATCGATTTTTGGATTTTACATATTTTTTAGTATATCATCTTAAGGATAATTTCTGTGTTTAATAAAAATCGGCAGAAAATTGACTTGAGTCCATCATTCTTATTCCAAATAAGGATGGGGTAGATGGCTTTTTTGGCTGCTAAAGATTCAACTTATAGTCCTGGAGTTCATTTTTCATATATATTTTCAAGTAAGAAATATTTTACTACTATTAGTGCTCTAGTGCAAAATTTGAAATACGTTTTTCTTAAAATCCTTGTAAAGAACAAAACCCTTAGGGGTATGCACGATATCTCGAGAACTACTGAAATCACTTTCATGACATTTAGTGTATATTTTCTTTACGAGTATATACTGTCTGTCCCAGGACAACTGAAAGAGGGGGTGGAAAGAAATAATTTTCAAACTGAAACAGAGCCTTTTGGGATAAAGTCCTGATTAAGTATAAAGTAATTTTTATCATGTGTTAATTTTCGAAAAATCAAGTATTATCAGAAATCATTATCAGAAAAATCAATTATTTTCTATGTAGGTTAAATGGTTTTTCTAAGCATATTCTGGAATTTCAGAAAAAAAATCGTAGCTCTAAAAACAACTGAGAAAAAGAAAACGGAACTTCTTACGAAATCACCCTGTACAGGTACAAGACGATATATTACTACTCCATGGAGGCAAAACAAAATATGTTACGTATCAACATGGTTAACCTGTATTAATTTTGTGCGTTTATTTTGTCGATGTAATTTTTTTTTTTAATTGGTAAGTAATTCTTTCTTCTGAATTACTGAATAATATGTTGAATTTGGAGCAAACAATTTTGTAAAACACTATAAACGAAAAGACACTTGTTTAAGTGTTTTTTTTTTTTTTTTTTTTGGAGGAAGAGTATTTCGTGAGGACTCGACTTTCACTAGAAACGTGTCAGTCAAAAATTAAAAAAAAAAAATTAAAGTTGGCTAATGAAATTTGACACACAGCTAACTACTACACTATTTTTTAATTATGAACAATTTGCCTTTATAGACGTTTTCAATATTTTGCTTAGAAAAGACACTTTACCTAAGGCATTTAATAATTAAATTGCTCCTGTCAAGACCTACTTAATTTTTCGAAAATGAAATGACAAAAATTACTCTTTAATAAGCGGCACTAGATCCCAAAAGGTCCAGTTTCAGCTAAAAAATTATTTATCTTTTCCACCTATTTTTCACTTATCCTGGGACACACAGTACATAAAGCAAATATACACCGAATTTCATGAAAATAGTTTCAGTAGTTATCGAGATATCGTGAACACCGCGAAGCTCCTCTGAAAAAAAAAAGAAAGAGAATTGTGGAGAAATGACTACAGCGCCTTTTTTATCATTTAAAAAAAAAATATTTGTAACCGACCTCCACATGTCCGTTAATATTTGCGATAAAAAGTAAAGCCATTGTATTGTATATATTTTTAAATCTTCTTCTTCTTCTTCTTCTTCGCTTTACGTGTTAGGCTAGTTGCCTGTTACGATACCCATCGTTTTTGCGGTCTACCTACATTTCTTTTTCCACCGCATGTATATTGTAAGGCTTTTAGAGGTAGCCTTGATGTCTCCATTCTCTCTACGTGATGCTTCCATATTTCTTTATTTTCTTTTAAATATTCTTCTTATATTTTTTAAATAAAGTAAGTAATATATATTTTTTTTGTCAAAATTTTTGCCAGTGGCAATTGACCTACCATAATTTGATATTGCTGCATTAATAAAAAATAGGAGATGCCGTTTTTTGAAAACATATTCAAATATGCATAAATATGAGTTTACATTAAAAAATATTAGGTCAGTTAATTGCCTCTGACGTGTGTTTTTGTAACACCCTGTACAACTAGTACTATATTATAAAAACACATTATATTCATTTTTTGTGCAAATTCTTGTTTCAAATATAAACGGATTTGAGGGAAAGTCCATTTTCAATCAATCATCCGATATAATAATGTAAAAAAAAAACAAATAAATAACATTAGTTCAGAGCAAGAAGACTAGAACTAAGGAGACCGAACTCGTTCGGTATCTAGGGATCAAATCTATCCGCCTGCAGGAGGCGCTGTAAACAGTAATGTACTCGAGTCACGCGATGAGCAGCGGTCAGCGGTCCACATGTGGATGTTTATCATAGAAAACCATGCTATGGTTTTATATAATGTTTATCATTAAGCTGTCAAAATATATACAAAAATAAATATGGTTCAAAAGTGCTGTGTTGCATTGCGTGATTTAAGAAGCGGTCCGAATAACCGGACATTATTTCAAATTACTGATGTATATATGAAACGAAATATTTTCCTTTGTTGTATTGTTAACGTTGAAGCAAGTAACATGAAATATTTTGAGTACATTTTCATATTGATCATTGCGAAAATTTGTAATTGCAAATACATTACTTGTGTAGATTCAATATAATATTCAACAACAACAAATTAACGAAAAATATCGGGCGTTTGTCAAATGTATGCGACACCACGGACTCTAACCTCTAATGCACACAGATTAGTACAGAACCACGGTATACGTATAGATATCTGTTTATATACCGTAGCAACCAGAGTACACAACTGTTTACAGCGCCTCTGGAGGCGGACATATTTGAGCCCGTCGCGTTATACAGGGAAAAGCCGCAGTTCGGTCTCCTTAGTTCTAGACTTCTTGGTTCAGAGTTTAGCTAAAAAAAACATCATACAAAAAAGCTTTTTTCAACTCTATGATTAGATTAGGTATAGCTAATTGATCGAATCACTCCTGAGCACCGGTAATTCGATCGTTTTGTTTTCGCGCATTTAAAAAGCCGCATGCCGACATCGTGTTCGCAACGGCAGGAATGTTCAATATAATGCGTACCGGGGCGTCCTTGAGCCCCTTTTTCGCGGCACGTCGCCGTCGGTGTCTCTTCGACGCCCGCCCCTTATTGTTCTCCTCCGCGTTATTGCCGTCATCGTGTTCAGAAGAGATTTCCACGACGCGCAAGCAAACCAAATCAGCCTCATCACATCGGCGGCGTTGTAAACGCATCGACATGTATATAGGGTAAGTCTTTAGTGTGCATTTGATTTATATAAAAATAAATATCTGTAAAAATACGTAACATAACGTTGATCACAACCAACCTACGCTAGATTATGTAAAATTACATTGCAATATGCTACTGAACATACAGGACCTACTATATACTGTATAATAGTCCTTCTATTTTTAATTGGAAATGATAAATACGCCTGGGGAACAAAAAAAGGGGGGCAACTTTATGATTCCATTCCATTTCATAAAATCGAAAATTGTGAATTTTTTTTTGCATTCAAATCAATTTAGGAGATTAAAATTAGCCTGCATACAAAAATCTTAATATTTGTAATATAATTTGCTGTAAATAATGCTCATTTAGCCAGACATCCTCAAAAAATTGTCTGTTTTAATAAACCTAGCTGAAATACACGTCACTGGCGTCATAAACAAGTCAGAATTACTAAAGTCGTAAATCATTTTAACGACGTCGTAAAACTTTTATGGCACAGTAGACCGAATAAGTAATTAAGGAGTATTAAATACAAATCAATCCAATAGTATACTGGATCGGCATTCGCTCGCGGATCGCGGCATCGCGTTGCCGGCTCTTCAAAATTTTCTTAAGTATAATAATATGCATAAAGTTGTTTTAATTTATAACTATTTTTTTCCAGCAATTATAAACGCTTTATTTTAATGCTAACTAATAAATTTATACCTATGTATTTTTTTTTAATATATCCAAACTAGCTTTCTAAGAACGTCACGAACTAACAGTTTACTGAAGTATGAAGTATACTTGTATAGTGAGCTTAGCAATTTTAGAAAATATATCTGACAACCTTGCATTTTTCTACCTATTTTCAATTTAGAATGGAAATACAGTACAGTAAGCAACGAAAGTCATCACACACCCACTTTTTGAAGTTTGCTTAAATTTTGATAATTTTTGTATTACAGCATTGATTTTTTTTGCTTCTGACAGGATTATAGCTTGTGATATTCTGCGGCTAATAAGCCGAAGTTTAAGGCAGTATGTCGATTGTGTGAAAAGATATCGCTAAGAAAGTAAAATTTCAATGTTTTAAAAGAAATATAAATAACTTCGAAAATAGTAAATCCCTTTCGAAGTTGTTGGACTCGTATTAAAGGGAAATCTTCAGTGTATCTATCTGACTAACTGAGTCATTTTGAAAAAAAAAATCCTAGCCATGAACCAAATCTAAAGTTGAACCAAAAATATCACGAAAAATTCAAAAAAGCCCTGTACGCCACTCATTACTCCAACAAAAATTTGGGATTACTATCCCTCTAGATACTCTGTGTTTTATTAAAATTTCAGGAACAGTGCTTTTTACGAAAACAATACTAAGGATGGTAGAATTTTGAATTTTCGTGATATTTTTGGTTCAACTTTAGATTTTGTTCATGTCTAGGATTTTTTTTTCAAAATGACTCAGTTAGTAAATTCGCTAAAGTTTTCCCTGAAGATTTTTTGCCATTATAGCCTTTCACTTAGGTCTAGTAACCACCCTCTAAAATATGGTGTGGGTCCTATTCATCCTTACGGAAATATGAGCATGTAAAATTCCACCGGCCGCACTCCTTCAAATATCTCCGAAACGGTTTATGTATACTTTATAATACATAATTCCGACTCAAAATTATGTACCCTTTTCAAATCTGTAAAAATATATAGGGTATTTTAATTGACATAATGAAGTTAGTCGACGAAATATATGAACACCCTGTAAATTCGGCTACACATTTTTAAAAAAGTGGAAAATGAGGGTGCAAATAACCTGATGTTTTATATGTTAGTATTTTTTTTTATGAAACAACTAATCTATAGACCAAATTTACACTAAAAGCTCATCATGTATAACCCAAAACTCAGTCACAGTGACGACTTGGGATAACAATATATTTTATTTTAATGACATTTTAAGTATGATGATATATTTTTTATTTGCGTCGTAATTTTTGGTAAAGGTAAGTAAATTGATGTTATCAAAAATTATATCCATTTAGTTTTATATCCATTTTTGTTTACGAGGAAAACTATGAATATAAAGCAAATAACAATAAATACATCATAACATTTTATATTATTGGAGTGGGTAGTCGAGCCTTCGGCGGTGTATTTTATTTTAACATTTTATATTATTCAAACCACAAGAAAAACATGTTAAATAGAAAAACCGCTAAACTTGTGTAATGATAAAGTGAAAATTATGTTGTAAAGTAAAAAAATGTTGCTGAAAGAAAATTTTTGCGACGCTGGCGCGTAGTTCAAATGCATATTTTTTATTTTTGGCCTCTATTTTGAGTGAAAGTAAGTAGATCACAAACATATTTTTTCTTCGTCGTTTCTAAGAAAAACTCACTTTCTTGGATACATCGATCAGTCTGTATATATATTCTTATTTTTTATATAAAAAATATGTATATAACACTTGGAGAAACACCTAAAAATTTTGCCCCATAATATCTACTACAATAAATATTCAAATATTTTCAAAAGTAACTAAGTATGTAATAAAACAATTATTGCGAACCGTTGAAAAGGTTATCCTTAGGGTGGATACACACTGGTTCGTCATAACAGGACTAAAAACAAGACAAGAAAGACTATAAACATGCAAACAACGGAGACTAAACTTGTCTAAAGCTGTGCTAAAGCGTGTCTAAATCGGTGTATTCCCAGCCTTAAGCGTCGTTTAGGTTGGGCACAAGTATAATACATATAAATAACATAAGAAAGAACCCGTAATAAAAATATATGTAACTTTTTTCTTGTGTATACCTCATACACCGTCAGCGACCTTTTATTATTATCGACGAGCTATGCATCTTGTTATTTAAGAAATAATACGAAAATGTAGAAGATATTTTTTTATATTATAACTACATTTATACCACCTGTAATACACGATAACTTAAAGTTCATTCTTGCTAAATTACTACCCGTTCATTGCTAATATAATTTGTATATTATTCCGTTGCTAATATAATGTATAACAAATAAGTGAGGTTATTTAACACTTTAAACTGATTCATAATTAAAATGTCTTGTAAAATCTTGGAACTTTAATATAAGTTGTGAATTTTTAAATCGATTTGTTGGAATGGTAAAATGGCTTTGCACAAACTCAATAAAGTCCTGAACGGTTCTGAACTATTGTTACAACAAAACCATCCTTTATTATTAATCGTAATCGCTTACCTTACAAACATATTCACAAAAAGGACTCTTATCTGCTCAGTAGACTTACCTGCAAAAAAGATAAAACATAATATTAGATATTCCGCTATACCTATGCTTTACAATGGAATTGAAAAAAATCCCAATAGTTTATTTTTGCATGTGGCAGCACAAATAGCAGAATAATTATTATTCTCATATGTATACATATAATACATCAATATTACTGATTTACCAAAAACAGAAAACTAATTTTAAAACAAATATTGTCAAAAACGTTATTAAAAAATTACAATAATATTCCATTGATTAAATATAAACTATAAAACTGAATTATATATTAATATCAACTCCAAAACGAAGAAGTGTCCCTTGTTTTACTAAATTAAAATTCAATATTACTAATTTGTAGGCAAATATTAGACCTGTACTGGCATATTACAATAACATATTTTACCTTTCGATTGCCATGAATATCGGTGAAATCATAACTAATATCAATAACACACAATAATCACAAACACAAATATCACAAATGCGACTTTACTATAATTTTATTGTACTTGACACTTGCAATTTTCATTATCACTACGCATACCAGTAAATTCTGTAGAATATTGTCTTCGAGTCGAAAGAATTTAAGCGGTGATAGCCGAGTGTTATCGATAACAATAACTTCCAAGTGCACAAAAACTGTGATATTTTTTGTTTTACAACGGTAACCGACTATTTTAAAACGTCGGATGCATGCCCATACCTAAGCAGTATCGTGTTCTTATTACCTGTATAATATAACTATGACATAAAACACAAAACTAGTAAGATAATTAAACTATTTCTTGGACTGTGGCATTTTGGACCGCTAAACTTATAAACAATATTAGAGACTGTGATTAATAAGAACATGATAATGATTGTTAAGCGCATACATATATGTAGTCTGACAGTTTGGGTTAGTTGCCGACTATTAATAGAATTAACAATGGGAGCAAAAAAATAATTTACATTTTTACTTCCACATCCACGTAGTACTCGTAGAGTGGAAGAATAGGTTCACTGAAAAATTTTTAAAACATTATTATTTCCTAAATAGGCCTAAAATGTTCTGAAACGTCGATATTTTAAATAGCAAAAAAAAAATATGTCTGTCTATCGGTCTGTTAACTTTTTTTTATACACGATATCTCGAGAAAGCCTTGAGATATCAATTTGAATCATGACGAAATCTGGAGTTGATTATATTTTTGGCCTAAACGAAAATGAAATTTACGGAAAATGTTAAAAATTTGTGAAAATATATTAAGTATCATATTATACGACCTTGTACGGCCAAATCATCAATTTGTTTTCATTTTTCTGATGGTGTTATTTGTTATCCTAAGGAAGGGTTGTTAAAGAAGGAGGGTTGTACTTAAACGTGAAATAAGAAAATTATTCGTATGACGTGGCGCTATATAGGTTTTTAAGGTAGAAAAATTCAAATATCACATTAATAAACCTCTGCTCTCATTTTTACTACTATGTCCATTTTCAATACAATAATTATGATCTAGGTATATGGCATAAGTTATAAAAGTCACATAGGTCATAAAGGCCATATTATCCATACCAATAGTTTGTAATACATTACCTAAATGTATTACAAACCTAAAGTTTGTTATACATTTATTCACCATTTGTTTTTTATTCACCTGCTTTGACTAGCATTCTTCTTCTTTCAAGACGAAAGTAGGTATTTTCGTAACATGACATTTTGTATGAATGTTATTTCTTTTGGTTTATTAATTGTATTGTTGTATTATCATATTTTATATACATCATCTTCCACTTTACTTTATGTGTCACTTAATTTTAATATTCTAGTCCACGTACAGATTTCTCTTTTGTGGACTTCTTTTTTGTTTATTTATTCCAAAAATATATACTCTGATTTGATGTATCACATTTTGTAATTTGTAATTGTAATGAAAAATAAACATTTATTATTTATTATTATTATAGATCATATTATAAATAATCATAAAAAATACATTTCTTGCACAATTTTTGAGTAGCTTTTTGAAATTTGGATATTCTAAAAATTCGTATAATACCTTTTTTTGAATTTTTCGATTCAATGAAAATTAAGAGAAATAAAAAGGAATGCCCATTTTAGGTGACTAACTCAGTATTGAGCCACTTTGCAAATAATATTCTCAGCCATGAGACTCATGAACTTTTTTTTTGTTACTGGAATATAGTAAAAAAATAGATAATCTGTATGTACCTAAAAATTAATCTTGACGTGCTAATCAGTCACGTGATAACTGGTATAACAGTTTAAAAAAATGATACAAAGTAATGTTAAATACGGTCAATTGAGGAGCTTGCTGCAAGAACGATGCAGCTCCATTTTCAACGCGTAACGAGGTTAGCTGCTTATAATTTCGATAAAAATATTAGACGTTATTTAACGCAAATTCAACGCAGCGCAGCATATGTTAGTATGTATACTCCATGCACTGAGATGTGTGTCCTCAATTGCCAAGCTATAAAAAACATTTAATTACAAAAAATGCTTAAAATTTAATTTCTAGGATTTGAGCTTAATCGTATACCTTATATTAACAAATCCATTTAAATCCATGATATTTATGAATATTGAAATATTTTATGAGCCAAAAATGTTAACAAACTAGAAATATTACATTTTTTCTTCATACCGCATCTATGAAATGTACTTATGCAAATTTTGCCTTTGTAATAGCTTCAGTTAAAGAAAAGTTGTAGCTGAACAATACAATAAAAACAGTGGAATAACTTATCTGCGGACATTTTCAGAGGGGTAAGTGAGAAAAAATATTTCACGCATGTCATTCCCTTTTGCAGTGACCTGTAAATATAGGGCTGAAGTAGTATTCAACGATTTCATGGTGTCAGTAGAGTCTTATAAAAGCTAGAAATTTAGTTCTTAGTGAAATTTACGGCATTATTAAACCACCTCATAAATAATGAGAAGTAACTTTGTAAACCAGGGGTTTTCAGGGTCGCTAATCACGATCTCGATGTCAGATTTCAAAATTCAGGGTGGTAGATATGACATGGCGACCATTTTGAGGCAAATTTCGAAATCCTGAATTTTGAAATTCTGACATCGGGATCGTAATTAACGACCCTGAAAATAAATGGTTTACAAAGTTTGAGGCAAAATAATCTAAAAATTTGAAATTTGCTTCGGGTTGTGGCCATATTGGATCCGCCATCTTGAATTTTGAAATTCTGACATCAGGATCGTGATCAGCAACCCCAAAAATCCCTCAAGTACTAATAATTTTTCAAAATTCTTTCGTTAAATGATCCCGCAACTGGTAAAAAACGAGAAATATCACCCTTTGAATTTTGCCGTATCTAGTTATTCTAACCTCAAAAATGAGCAAATTAAATTGTTCTCATTGCGTTTCCTTCAAGTACACGTCTCGAGTGCACGTTTCTATTTGTTTTTGAGTGGTATAAAGGACGATAACATAGCTGAAATTGCGATTTAAAAAAAAATCTTGAAAAAAATTGGATTTTTTAATAGTTTTTGTTAAAAATTGAAGGTTACCTCATCATTTCTCATCATTCATCATCTTTCATTTCTTCATAAATTTTTTCGCAAAGATCATTTTTTTGCAAATTTTAACGATTCCATTCGAAAAAGCGACCTTGAAAACATTGGAATACACGGTTTTAGTTATTTTTTCTTTATTTTTTTCTATCAGTAATATGAGGCTCTAAGTTCATGTCTCTTGACAGTACACTTGGGCGTTAAAGGGTTAAACCACCTCATAAATAATGAAAAGTAATTCCCCAAATAAAAATTCTGTTTAGTTTTTATTTACGTTAATACAATTTATTAATTATTCGAGCGGAGGGGGGCTGTCCCCTTTGGCTACGCCCACGTTATCTGTGATTCCGATCTTTTTCCTCCCAAATCCTCGTCGAACGACGAAACTGCGACGCAATCAATCCCGCCGGTTACAAATCCACCTTTCCTCCTACGCGTTCGACGTCCGCATTTGACATAGTAATTATTTTTTAATTTCTCGTCCTCCGCATCGCGCATCCACCCCTGTTTTCCGGTTAGAGGGGGCACAATAGGCATTGTGTCGAGCACTCATCCAGCCAGCCATTGTCTCTATCCATTAGCGCTGCCGCTGCTGCCATCTGCGAACTGCAAACAGTACGGTCAGCACCCTTTGAAGAGGCCATCCACGCTCTAATCCCCGCCAGAGGACTGCGTTTCCTTTTGCCCCGGGACGGTTGTATTATCGCATTACGGAGTTATTGTTTTTGGCAATCGATGCGTGAAGCACAATCGACTGAATGGCATGCCAATGATGTCGTTTCGCTTTACAACGTTTCTAATATGCGTATCGATTTTTCTGTCGTCGAGTCGTTCTGTTTTGATATGTTTTCGAACGGTTCTTTTATTCCCCGTTGCAAGTAGCGGTACAATGTAAACAATTAGACCAGTCTCGAGTGATTGTTAGGCTTTTAACCTTTTGTTGCAATACAGGACCGCATCTACAGGGTAAGTGGGGGTAAAGCCCTGCAATTTACGGTTTTTCGATCATTGCAACCGATTAGAAGCAGATTTCCTCAAAGTTATATGCTTGAATTTTAGGTTGATATCTTACCTATGGTTATAGGTAAGATAGTGGAGATACTGGTGGAGATGCCATCTCCACTCAATAGTCGAGTAGAAAGAGTGACCGCAAAAACAGGCCGTTTTTCGCCTGTTTGGCAGCCCTTGAAATCTAACTTCAAATGTATGCTAAATGATAGTTTATGATGAGACTTTAATCTCCTGAAAATTTCAGATTGAGGCTGCATTCGGTCCTCGAGATATCGAGGGTCAAAGTTGTCAATTTTACATGAGCTCGAAATCCAATATTACTTAGCTTATATCGATCCATTTTTTTCTTAAGATTTATTAAGCATTTGGGAATTAATATTTCTTTATTTTTTAAACGTAAGTTTTAAATTCATATTAAATATGATCTTTTAGTCTTCAGAAATTATTAAAAAACCTTTAAAAGTATAAACAATTCGATACTGATTTACGATATTTCGGCTATGAGTAGTGTAATACAAACCATATTAGACTTTTCAACTTTTTTAAACTTCTTCTACATTGACTTACACTGAATAACCTTCAGAAAATGATAATGATGCGAAAAATTCCGCAAGCGATTTTCTGAATACCCTTTCTAACAATGGATTCGTAATCAGGAAATGAATAAACATTGGTTTACAATAGTCAGCAAATTGCAAGTAGACTCATTATGGATTTCATTTTAGTTCACTTTTTCCTTATTAAATACATACTTTTTAGCTTATAATATTATTGATAATATTCATTATCATTATCATGTATTATTCAACTCATGAATAGCGTTATAAATAACAATACCAGCATTTAGTAAAAAAATGTATTGTGCAATTCCGTCTTATTTTTCGCGCAAAGATTTTTTTCTTATTTTGCCATTATTAGAATTTATGTTGAACCTTAATTATATTGATTTATCAAACTATGAAATGTTTGAATAATTGAGATAAGGAGGAAGGGAAGAATTTATAATTGTTTAAGTTTAAAAAAATTATTGCTGTATGTAATAAATACGACAACTTGTTGTCTCAAAAGAATCATTATCTTCTGAATGTAATGAATTGTGAACCCATGCAAAATTGACAACTTTGACTATAGATATCTCAAGAACCAAATGCTGCCTCAATTTAAAATTTTCAGGAGATGATAGTCTCATCATAAATTATTATTTAGCATAGATTTCAAGGGCTGCCAAACAGGCGAAACTTGCGGTCACTCTTTGATATTTAAGAAAAAAAAAAATTTGCAGGGCTTTGCCCCAACTGGGTGCAAATGGATTAATAAAATACTATTTAACGTAAATGCTCAAAAATAATGTAATAACTGCTCTTGGAAAAAAACGAAAATTTAAAATACATGAACGAAGAGATAAGTAAAAAATTTAAAAAAATCTTCTTTGATGACTAGGCATCAGATCTCACAGGGAGACAAGTGTCAACCAGGATATACTAGGTAGGTTGTTGAAGCCACTTTATGAACGTTGGGCTGTTCATGTATCCCTTCTCCGTCACAGCCATGTCACTCCCAGTTGGGCCACCACGAAGCAGTTGCGATTTTCTCTTTTTCTAGCGTAGATGAAGAAAGGTGGAATGTAATTCCCGACTGCATTCATTGCACACACAGCAGTTACTGTTTGTCCTTGCTCCACTGCTACTGTCTTGGCTTTTTTACCTATGGGCGGTACGTGTAATGGGAGTTTGTTTGGGACAGTTTGCACCCCAGTTTCATCCATATTGTAGATTTGGTTGGGGGTAAGCTTGTACTTTCTTAGGGCAGCACCCAGGTTGTCAAAATACTGCAAAAGTTGTAACCGATTAACCCGTAAGGACAGTCTGTTCCTCTTCATAAAACCACGCGTAAAATCCCTTACTGCGAGTTTGGAGTCGACAGGAAATTGATGGCGTATGTTGTTGTCTTCCGCATATTTGAAGAGAAGAAATGGTAAAGATTTAAGGATAAGACCGAAAAAGCGATGATCGGGGGCAATGCAATGGATTACCAACTCCTCTTGATTTGGTGAAAAGGTATTCCTGAATCGTCCAAGTTTTCCAATTGCGCCTTTCTTCAACCGAGTCCTTAGCGTAGTCTCGTTGAATCCAATTTGCTTGGCAGTTTGACAATATGATGAACCAGCGGCGATCAAACTTCGAGCCTCATCGAGCTGGTCCTCCGTCAGAGGCTTGTACTCCGTGTTCCTTTTGTAGTTCCTAAAACAACGTTTTGACAGATTTTATTAATCGAAAGAGAAATTATTGGTAATTGCTCCCCATTCTTAGAAAGTGGTGAGAACCTATTCAGTTGATAATAAGTTGGGCATGATACAATATTTTATCCACCATAATATGCCAAAATACGTGCGAGAACTGAAAGGGGCAAAGCCCTGCACTCGAGAGATACAGGAATTTGCCCCAAACAATCTGCAGGGACTTGCCCAATATAGCATATTTAGAAATGGCAGTTTGATAAGGTTAGTAGAAGTGAAGTGAAGAGACGGTTCTCCCCCAACATTGAAGGGTAGTTATAGTAAAATTGTTGTGATTACTGATAATTAGTTTATTCATATTTATGCTACCCTATCTCGCACAAAATTGAAGTAAATTTTCGAGAAAATTAGTATCGAAAAGATGAAAAACAAACTTACCTCATTTTCTCAGCGTGTTCCCTTCCAAAACACTATTACTTTTGACACCTGTTGACTAACACCAACTGCTGCCTGGTGGCCAGTTCCTGAATCAATGGTGGTCTATTTAAAAAGTCGATGCATAGCTTTGCCCCACACAGGACTTTGACCTACCTACCCTACGCCTAATAAAAATTGCATGATAAACATCGACATTTTGGGCTATCCAAGGCAATCGAGAATACGGACCCGTAAGTTTGGTTAGCATATGTCGAAAATGATGTGCCTGACCTTTAAACTCGGATTTTATTGAAATTCATTAAATTTTCCGTTTTACGCGCCAAATTGAGACCGTCATATTGGAATAATACAAAACATTGTTTGCAGGAATAATTAGCTACTAAATAATACATTTTTACAGGATTTTCAAGTACTTGTAACTTAATTTTGCTTCCCAATCAAATTTTTTAAATATCATCTCCGGATTTTATCGTTCTGACCGCCATCTTGAGCCGCCATTTTACTTTTTTTCAAGGGCCACGTTGCATTTGAAAGTTTACTCTTCAACGAAGAAAATGCCACCTTTAAATTGTTTTTTTCGTTGCTTACATTTTTGGATATTCAGGTGCCCCAGTTGACACGAAACGTCCCATATATACATACAAGTATGTATATTTGTGTGGTGTAAACACAGCGACGAAAGTCACCATTCATCCACTTTTTAATTTGTTTAACTAAGTTAGTTTTGTCTTAATTTTTGTACTACAACATTTATTTTTTGCTTTTGACGGAATTTGGTCTAATAAGTCCGCGTCTAATTAAGAGCTTGTAAAATTCTGCGTCTAATAAGTCCAAGATAAATATGTCGACTGAGTCGACAGGGTCGCTAAAAAAGTAAAATTGTAATATTTTCAAAAAACCGTGAATAACTCTGAAAATATTAAATCATTTTCAAAGTTTATGGGCCCATATTGTCTATGAAGATAAGGTACACTCAATAGGTTTTGACCGGAAATAGAATTGTGTTCCGGGTTCTAAGTGTTGCAAACAACTTTTGTCTTTTGGTCTTTTATTGGTTTCCATGTTGATGCACAAATGAATTATAGTTTTAAATAAGACACCATGTATATTTTTGTTTAATTCTGAGTTACAAGTCATTCTGAATAAAAAAGGTATCAATAATATTTGATTTTTATTGGACATTCATATACTATCCACGTAGCCACCCTGTATGTATATGACTAAAATGCAGCCACAGTACCGTTTGTTGATAAATTGATAAATCTAATAACAAAATATTAAAAAGGGAACTCGTGTAGCTGAATTTTTCTGTTATTCTTGAATAATAATAAAATTATTAGAACTTTTATTCAAATGGAGGAAGAACAGCAATGATGAGTTTTTAAATCCGTAGGAGATAATTCTCAGTAATAATCCTTGCGATTTTTAACATTTAATTATTTATAAATATATTTTAACTTTGTAAATGTCACTTTCTCAACATTCGTCCTCATGTATAGTTCCAAACCTATCTAAATATGTTCATGTATCAGGAAAATGCTGCTTCAATGACTTCGGATTGAAATTTTCAAAATAAAAATTACTGTTAATAATAATAACAATAATAATTACATACACTAAATTACATACTACAATAATTACCAACAAATTTACATTAAAAACATTACCAACAAACTTAATGTTAAATACTGTTAAAAAAAAGGATTAATCTGCAGAAAAATGCAGATATTTGACACGTACATACGTACATTATATATTTATTATTTTAGCTTTTTATCCTTGTAAAATCATCCATTTAAAAAATGACTAACCTTCTGCGTTGTTCATATATTTTTTAAACCTATTAAGAAGAAACAATAAACAAAACCAAAATGTTTTAGGAGTTAAAAATTAAAGGACATACTCCTAACATTTTTTGCATTTTTAATTAATATGGTAACAAAATATCACAACGTTGAGCAAACAACGTTTATTTAGGAAATTTGCATATTAGAAAAACAAGTTTCGTAATATCTAGGCCCCAGAAATTAATATTCTCCCTCTTATGATTATGAACCATTATGATTATGTCGAAGAGAAAATTCAGGCAATTTTGTAATGATAGTTCTGAAACTGTACCTGTTTTGTTCAATAAGAACTTACAGTATTTTTATAAAAAAAGAATTGTCAAAAAACGTAAAAATTATGAAAACATATTAACAACAAATAACGCACTAAAACGTCTTCACAATTTTTACGTGTTTTGGCAATTCTCGTTTTTTGTTTTTTTTTTTTATAAAAAATACTGTAAGTACTTCTTGAACAAAACATTTGTGTACTCTCGTTAATGTAACATGTTCTATAATTGTAGTCTTGCCTGACGATGGAATTTTACTAGTTCGAAAATTAGTTGCAACAATAAAAAGGAAGTTTCGAGTAAAACACCTTTTTTTTGGTATTTTCAATATGAATTATGTGAGAGTTTTCTACGATATCTGTCATTTATTGCCCGCAAAAAATTTGAGCTACACTAAGAGTTACTTTATCAATGTGAAATCAAGGTGAAAATATGGTTTTACGGAAAAGTTGGTTTTATTATTATACAGTATTTATTACATTACGCATATTGCGACACTTATTTTTATATTCAAAAAAGTAGTTGAGATTTACAACACCCACATTGTAGTCAGTTCTAAAATAGAATACCCCTATTTTTTAAATTAAAAACGTGTAACTCGTAGAATTACTTTTACGAAGATAATTCTCCATTCCTATTTAGTTAAATTTATGTAGTGTTGCACTATCTAAATAGTTTATCGTCTACTGCCAAGAAATAGTATTCTTTAAATACACATTTACAATTTTTATTTTTAAAATGGTATACAGCGAGATATTACATACATAGGTGCAGAAATTAAGGGATTTAAAAAATACCACATTTTTAGGTGATTTTCCAAGGTAATTTGGGGAAAATGGTCGTAGTGAAAAAAAGAAAATTGAAGCTCCAAGTTTCTAGTTTTTGGATCTTGAGTTTAAATTTTTTTAGTATCATCATAAGAAAATTATCGAAACAAAATTACGAAATTTTTGCTTGTCTTAAAAGATCCACGCATCTTAATAATTCGTTTAGAAAATTTAATTCTCTTTAATTTGACCTATTATTGGGCTATGCACGATGAGTTATCGCAGTTGAAAGCAAAAATGTCATTGTTGACTTTGATAATCAAATAATAAACGTACAGAAATAATAAACGTACAGAAAATTCATGTAGGGTTTTGAAAACTGCAAAGTTTCCTTTACAAGTAGTAGTGTTGGCTTTTTCTAAAAGAATTTTTTTCGAAACGAAATTGTTGATTGAAGAAGAGCTAATTTTTTAACATTACCCTCTAAGTAACTTGTAACTATGTTTGTTAATTTGTGTATAAGTAGAAGAACATGTCTCTCAAAGGATTTCCTTTATATTTATAAAATGTAAATATGACGTTCCTAATACTCTAATAAAACCACGTTTAATGTACATAGTCTTAACGTGTCGGAACAAAGTTAAATGGATCCTTGTTGCTGAAGGTAGCTGTCGTAAAAACCCCTTTTAGTCTAAAAAGGCTCCAAATTACGCGTTACACTCAAATGGGCCGCAGTATGCCTAGTGACATAAACATTTAAGAATAATAGTTATCCGTGTATAGGGTGAGTTACGATGAGTGGCCTATTAAACGTTTTGGGAGACCAACTACAAATAACGTGGAGCTGAAAATGTGTATTTGCGGATTTTCAGAGATGATCCACAAATCCGAAATAAAAGTCAAGAACTCTAGAGAGCCAAACTTTCACAAACTTTAACAAACTTGCCATTTATTATCCGGTTAATTCATAGTATTGAGCCATGTAGCAAAACAGACACGCTTTGAACTCTTGCAGTTAAGTTTTGAAGTTGTGCCTCATCCACTGTATTCACCAGACCTTTCCCCCACTGACTATCACTTATTCTGTGCCCTCAGCTGACTTTTTCGCTTCACAACCGCGTGAGTTCTGGGAACGTGGTATCCGCAGTCTACCTACTCGTTAGCGACAAGTTATAGTCAGATGGCGCTTACATTCTAAATGAAATTCCTCCTGTTTATCATAATCATAACATAATATAAAACAAAGTCGCTTCCCGCTGTCTGTCCCTATCTATCTACTACCTATGTATGCTTAGATCTTTAAAATTACGCAACGGGTTTTGATGCGGTTTTTTTTTAATAAATAGAGTGATTCAAGAGGAAGGTTTATATATATAATACATGCATAATATAGTAGAGAAACACTGATAATTTTAGAGGTTTCTAATGTGATGTCGTAAATAAACACATTTTTTTCCGCTTACATTGCAAACGCTGGCTGAACCCTACGAGATAGATCAAAATAATGTACTACAGTATTGTACACCTTAAAAAGGTCTACAAAAAAGTCCGCGATATGGTATATGTCTATCTCTTAGGGATAACCCACAATAACCATTTTTTATATTTAGTATCAGCATTGCACCCTTGCGAAGCCGGGGCGGGTCGCTAGTAAATAATATATTTGATATATATTTGATATACACCCTAGGAAATTGCACCTTTACATATTGGCGATACATGTGTAGAAGAGAATAAGTTAAAAGACACCACTAAGGACATACAAAGACAGTTAGATGCCACATTGTTTCACGCTTGTGCACGTATTAGAAACGTATGAGAGAGACATGCGCGTAATATAAATTTAGTGGGATATTACCTACACGCCTATCGCCGAATTTGAATGCAACTCAGTACTTTTTCGCAGCTATGGATGTGTACATCGACTTAGCTGTATGAAACGAAATTCTTACATAATTCTGACTTTTACAATTATCCCATACACTTAAAAGAAGTGTACGAACATATTGTATTGATTTTCAAATTTTTGTATTCCTTAACTAACCGGTCTGCAAGAAAACAAAATTGAAATTCTATAAAAAATAAAAAAATTAAAATATGAATCAACCCGGTTATAAGACGAAAGAAATAAAAAATGCCCAATGAATAAGTGGTCCAAAAATGTCGCCCCTTTGTGCTTCGCAAAAACCTAGTCTATCGTAAAACTCAGTTCTTACGCGCTTCTAACACTTCGAAATATTATTTCGACTTGTACAATTCTGGCCCGTAAATCATTTAAATTTCGTGGTCTTTCATGTTCATGTCCCAAAAATGACCCCAATCGCCTAAAATACCAGCACAAACATTTAACTTCTGAGGATATTGCGTACGCACAGAAATACTCAAGTGCTTATTTTCCGTAGACCAATAACGATATAATAATTCAATTCACACGTGCGCATTATAATTTATAGGCGGGGCGTCCCGCCTACATATTTTATTGCTACCCTATCACGAAAGACAGAGAATAACGCTCATAAAAGTTTTAAAATTACATATCAGTCTGGCAACTATGGATATAATATTTCTCTGTCAGTTCCCTTTACTCGAAGAGTGTATTCTTTTCTACCTTATAATGCTCGGCTTTGAAATCTTGGACGTTCCAAAACTGTATATTGTATATAAAAATAATCATATTTGAATAAAGGCTCAATAATTTTGAATCAACCGGATAAAATGCTTATTTTAAATATTTTAGAATATGCAATTAATTATAACCTTATTATTCACTTGCATGTTGGAATTTATGCTGTGTATGTATACAAAAATTACTTGCTTGATAAATACCGCATACGAGATAAAATGCATATCATTTTGTCGATAGTATTGTATAAAATAAAATAAACTTAATCTCGTTTCACTATTCGGAAAAATATATCCACTGTTTGTTACCACGAGTCATGATTTTTGAAATTTTTAATACTGGTTTGAAATCAAAGATGTGACATTTCATCATGAATGTTGATTTAGCGGATTTCGCAAATTATCATATATTTTTAACTATTTGAATAACTGAAACAGATATGAATTAGGTATATGTATACACTATATGTACACCAGACATCGCCCGACTGTGAAAAAAAAACAAATTCTACATTTCTCGTTCTAACAGTTAGCCTGGTGGCTGGTCTTATTCCCTCACTGCCTTCGACGCGTATGCTGTTGCTTGTCCTTTTCCATAACTGGCCGATGTTTGTTCCACACATACTGTATATCAATTTCTCGTATGATTCGAATTTAGTCAAAATAATTATGAAATCACTTCGGAAACAACGTCACCGAATACTGTACAGTTTAGTAATTAAGTAAATAATATTTAATTTAACTTAATATTAAATTAAAGTTATTAATTAAGAATTAGTAAATAAATAACAAATCCAATTTAACTTGGTATATCTACTCTATTATTCATGAGGGGGTGCGTTATTTAGCATGTCATAAATAAACATGCATACCAAAATTAATTATCATGAATGTGATAATATCTAAAGTAAAAATACGAGATTTCAGGTGGGATTTTATGAAACTGTTGGGCTTTTATTTTAATGAAAATGTGAATACCAGAAATGTGGAAAATGAAAATAATCACACTAATTGCTGTAGTCATCGCTACTACTTTGATTAACCTACTCTATTAGTTTTACTCAAACGGTTAGTGGCATCAAATGGAATTCAGCTAGGTAGACTTTTTAGAAGCAGATAAATGTTGGCCTCAAAGGTGTCTATTTAGGTAGGTAGTTGACATAGGTAAAATATTCCTTCCTTAAAAGGCAGTGTTTAGACTCAATATTTACTTATATTAAGCAATACAAATCACTCACTCAAGGAATTGTGAAATTCGAATTCTTCAAGAATAGTTCCAGTATTCGACCAAGGTGACGAACTCATTACCAACACATTTCTGGATGTACACATAGAAGAAGCTACTGGTCACCCATGGACCGTGACTAGATACCCATAATAAGTAAATTTTAAATAGCTCCAGGTGCTATCAAGTATATTTTTGACAAATCTATGCTTTCGACATATAAAGAATTTCTAGATCACGTTCATTTCGTTATATTCTATCATGTGCAGAAATTAAGTTGTATTGTAAAGATTCTAAATAAAAATCACCATTCAGTGGTCCTTCGTGGTTCCAGTAGAACCTCATTTCGTTAATATAACGTACTTTTAGTGTCATTAATGAATCACATACTACTTAACATTTGGATTATATATTGTCAATGACCTTATTACAGTACTAAATAATACATTAATGGTACTATACGATGACTTATAAATTACACTGATTCCAACTAAGGTAAGCCAAGTGTCGATCCATAAAGTTGGATGTATACATATATGGAGTTTAATAAATCTTACATCGGTGTTTTGTAATATCAATGAATCATGTTCAACTGAAGTACGAGGTGTGTAAATTAAGTAATATTACTGTTTTTTTTTATTATTTTATTCGAATAAATTACAATTCAGTATTGTCTTCAGTATTGTAAGCTGAAAACTCGTTTACTGAAATGGCTGTGTGACAAGGCACATTGTCGTGACGCAACATCCACTTGTTCTTGTGTTTGTTCTCACACGCGTGACCCTGAACAGTGGTGTGATTCAAATTTAACTCTTCCCCGATCATTCTTATCGTCAACCGACGATTTGAACGCACAAGATCCCGTATTCTATGGACATTTTCATCGATTCTTGAAGATGAAGGCCTTCCGCTGCGTAGTTCATCTTCAATCGACTCTCTTCAGATGACTTAAACCACCGAAAAATCTAGGCTTGAAGAACACTGTCTCCGTAGGAGGGTGAACTTTTCAAAAGTCGCTGTGTCAAGTCTGAGGCAAAACCTGATAGCACATCGTTGCCAAAATAATTCATTTTTATAACGCATTAGAACGAAACGAAAACAGTCACAAAGAACAACTCGACGTTGCCAAGTTCAAACTTATGCTGAAGGTAAAGTCCGTCTCCGCAGTGTTGCTAATTCGCGCTACGCTGCCCGTCTCTTTATTTTATTTTTACACACCTCGTAGATGTTAATGAAATAATTAATTATTTTTACGAATGATTTATTTGTGAAATATAAGTTCATATGTATCTAAAAAAATACGAGCCAGTTCAGTTATCGTTGAGTAACATATTACTTTATGTATAGTGAACACTATATTAGTTACACCAGGTGAATCTGAGTAGTGGATCTGTTGACTTCTCGTCTTCTTTGGAAAAAAAGAAAGAGACTATATTAATAGGTAATCTGGTACTCTGTCGTTACCAAATTTAAAAACAGAGACGAAATCATATATGCAGCATTTTTAAATGAAAGTTATAAACATTTCATCAAATTTCATTTGAGTCTATTATTAAGAGAAAAACCTTGGGTGAATTTAGAATATAGCACGCTGAATGGATAGGCAAATTCCTCTTCCCCTCCAATTTAAATAAGATAGGTTTTTGATGTTCATTGCTTCCTCTTTTACAAAACTCACGACACACCCTTGATGAGTAGCACCAACGAATACAATACAATCTTTACAAGAGATATTGTAAAGAAGTTTAGGGGAATCAAAGAGTGTTAGGATAAAACCAGTAGCTAGAAACAAAGGGAATAAAGGGTCTAGCAGAATAAGATAGGGTCAGCGGCCCCAGAAAGATATTTTGAAAATAACTTATGTGGTAACATTGGCGAGATACAAAGTTACCATTTACACAAATTCAGCCTCTCATCTTGCTGCGTTCTGGAGATAAATGATCAAATAGACGCTAGAGCGGGTATTCTTCAAAAATTTTTTTTCGAAAACTATTGCAGCTGCACTAATAAAACAAAAACTATTCATTAGACAAAATATTAGTCTACTTTATGTATTTTTTATAGAATTTCTCTATTGTATTTACTATTAAAAAAAAATAAGTATTTTTTTTTCAAGATTTTATTTATAGTTCACGCCGAGGTACAATCACAGAAAAAATATATAATGTAGCTTACTATGTCTTGTTTTACTACCAAAAAGTGCATAAATATAAAATGGGTGCAACACTTCCAAAAAAAATTAAAACTTCTTATGACCGTCCTGGGTATTAATGACTTTACATTTGTCTTTTGATTAAACTTTACATACTGTATTAAATAGTGGTAGCATGTTTATTATTTACGTACAAGTTTGTAAACGTTCTAAATTACAGTTAATATTCACGTCAAAAAAATAAAGATGCTGAATATTTAGAAATCAATAAAAAAATATTTATTGTAATACAAATTATAATATTAAAGTATAATTAATCTTCATCGCTGTCCTCATTAATAACTACGTGAATCTCTTCTGATGTAAATATATCAGATAAAGCTTGTGCTGGACGTAAAACACGAGAAAGATATCGGGCATACGACAAGTAATAAACAAATGCGGCTATGTGAGAACAACATCCTACTGTTCTTAGACCAACCATTACGGCAGTTGCAGCAATATCCGTGTATGCTTTCAATTGTCGTTCCATTTGGTACGTATTCAATATAAATATGATAAGTTTTACTGTTGACATGTCTTGATTTAACTTCCAGTTTTAATATGCTAGGCGTGGTTTTAACAAACTGTACTGTGAGATTGCATTCTTCGTCCATTATCTCCGCTAAATAAGACACAGCCTGTGAGAGTTGGTAGGAGCCAGTGAAAAACATAGCGAGTTGTTCTTTGTTTAACTGAGGAAAATCTAGAATTTCAGACGATTTAAGTTGCTGGAAAGCCGACTTTCGTCGATTTTTCATTTACATTTACAAGATATTTACATTTACATTTATATTTACCAGACATTAATTAATTTACAGACATTTTCGTGTACAACTACTCACTAAAACACAATAAGAATGGTAGGTAACCAAAACACTACACACAGTGCACACACCAGCGACTAGCTGGAAAGCGATCGGTTTCATCTTGTTCTCTAAAATCGTTGCAGTTCCACAAACAATTTTCATCTCTTTATGTCAAATTCAACGTCATATACTTATCACTACTAGCTAGTATATTTTCGAATAATAAACATATTATAAAGGTGTATAGATTAATAAAAAAGTTTAATCAAAAAGACAAATGTAAAGTCATAAGACCCAGGACGGTCATAAGAAGTTTTATTTTTTTTTTGGAAGTGTTGCACCCATTTTATATTTATGCACTTTTTTGGTAATAATACAATACATAGGAAGCTACATTATATACTTTTTCTGTGATTGTACCTCGGAGTGAACTATAAATAAAATCTTGAAAAAAAAATACTTATTTTTTTTAATAGTAAATACAATAGAGAAATTCTATAAAAAATACATAAAGTAGACTAATATTTTGTCTAATGAATAGTATTTGTTTTATTAATGCAGCTGCAATAGTTTTCGAAAAAAAAATTTTGAAAAATACCCGCTCTAGCGTCTATTTGATCATTTATCTCTAGAACACAGCAAGATGAGAGGCTGAATTTGTGTAAATGGTAACTTTGTATCTCGCCAATGTTACCACACAAGTTATTTTCAAAATATCTTTCTGGGGCCGCTGACCCTATCTTATCCTGCTAGACCCTTTTACTTAAAGTCGTTTTATTTCGTTTAATTAAATTTAGCAATCGATACGTTGATACGTTAATACAGTTTTGATAAATGCGAGACCAAATCGTCATCTTAGATCATCTCAAAGCTTAGCCGTTCGTTAGTTTTCGTTCAGTTAACAGAGTTTCCGCCTACGCAGTCCGCAATTCTCGCCACCTCGCCTTTGATTAATGCCCCCGAACTGCGTCTTTTTTCACTTTGTTCGCTCTCTGCTGATTACTCGCCTATCGATTGGGTCCCACGTATATTTGCAGTCTCGCGGCACACAAAGGATTGGAGGTAGCAACAATGCGCGCGGGAAATTTTTCATTCGGTCCGGCCCGCGACATAAAAGCATCCAATTTCATGCCGCAAGCGATCGCATTCCTGGAAATTTCATTTTTACGCCGATACGGCTGCCTCAGAAATCACATATTTCATGTGGCGCTGAGTTTAATTATGTCGACATTGTTCGGGCACCGTCCCTGGGCTCAGGACCGGACCGCCCCCGACGCCGATGCTCCTAGACCGAACTACATTGTCCGTCCGGAAAAAGTCTGGAATAATGCGTATGTACATTTTAACAACTTGTTTTATTGGAAAAAAACTCAAGAACAAGTTTCAAAACAAACTTATCGTTTTGTATGGTCTGGCGATCTTTTTTAATGACATTAACATTTTTTCAATGACACCAGCTCGCGATTTTTTACTATTACTACCACATTTTATAATATGACCCTTAGGGTGATTAAAAAAAATGTTATTTTTTTTCTTTGCTCTTACCCTCTCAAATGTTTTTATTTGATGTAACAAAAATCCTCACCAAAGATGAGCGCTGTAGCTCAACACTAAGAGGTCGCTATTTTTATTTTAGTTTCCCATTTGATTAACATGGAAAAATTTTGATTTTTATTCAAATTGAAATTACATGTAATCAACTCAATTTTTTTAAATAACCATAATGTATTCTTAAAGCTGACTCTTTAAGCTTTCCAAAATTGTATAATAACGTATTATTATCACAATTAGAAGACCAGTTAAAGCCATTCTGAAAAATACTATATTTCTTACTACGGGGAAATTGCGTTCAGTAATTTTTTATTTATGTAATTAATTTTTAGTAAGTAAGTTTCATTGTTATTGGTGATTTAGAGTGTATTTTTTATGTTTTAACAGTTTTAAAAATGATTGTCGGAATCTAGTCTAGATGGCAACACTTATGATAATTAGAACATATGGTCTAATCTGTTCCATATATTTCCAAGGTTATGTAATTTCAATTTGAATAAAAATCTAAATTTTTCCATGTTAATCAAATGGGAAACTAAAATAAAAATAGCGACCTCTAAGTGTTGAGCTACAGCGCTCATCTTTGGTGAGGATTTTTTTACATCAAATAAAAACATTTGAAAGGGTAAGAGCAAAGAAAAAGAAATAATTTTTGTTGAACCACCCTAATGACCCTGCTTGTAACACTCGCTATCCTTCCTTATACAGATATTTTCGTTGGACAGGAGTTGCACCTACCCAATCACAAATGCTTTCCGTATTTTAACATTTAAAAAAAATATTTTTCCCGGCCCATTGCACGTATATGCGCCATATTGTGAGGTAATGTCAAAAGTACCCCCCACATGTGAGATCCAATAGCAAAAACACATTTGCATTTCATCGCAATGCATTTCTTTTTACATAGCAGCCCAAACAAATCGACGGAACGGTGCCAATTAAGAAGAGGTCGTCGTTCGCGTTCTACCGACAGACTTCGTAGTTTGATTGGTTGATTTCGGATTTTTTCCCGACGTTTCAACGCCTCATCGGACATCGGATACCTTTAATATTATCGAAACTTTTCTGAATATACGGCGACGGAATTTCGAGTTGGGCGTCCCGGTTTCACAAATGTTACATCTAATGACAAATATCAAGTTCTGCATGAATCCTGTAAAAATTGGGTGGCTGCCAGGGATTCCGGCGGACTAGGGGTGCGGCCACCCATTTTTTAATTACCTCGTGAACCGTTTCCTTCGCACTAGTGCCTCACATAATAAATAACAAAATTTGTTTTATATCATATGGTGAAGACAAATTTTCCAAATAATTCAAGAAACATTTCAACTCGGGTACTTTCAGTCGGAATAAATGAGGCATCCTTTGGTCTTTAATTGAATATATACAGAGGGTCTGGAAAGTGTGCTGCAACGCATGGTCGGACTCGTAATTCGTCACGTTATTGACAGAAGGACATATGAGTGACCAAAAAGACAGAACTAAAAGTATGTTAATAATGTGCATAACTATCGCTTGTGTCATTCAGGAACACCGACTGTCTTCATTTCTTGAGCGTACGTTGCCCACAACCGTTGCCTATACATATGGTTGTACAAGGAAAATGATCGTTCCACTTCTACTGAAGTTAAAGTGCAAAATCGAAATAGTTCACATGGACAGAGGACGACAAACCACTCACATTATTTTCACGAATTTCGCACAGTTGTTTGTTGTCACTAATATAACAGTTGTTTGTTGTCATTAACATCAGTACATTATTATTTTTTACATCTACAGGGGACAATGCACGTGCTACTACTATTTCTATACTTTTAGCCGTTGTTTGCAAAATCCGTTTACTAGATATCACTATCTGAGGCGAAATATCGGAAACACCCATAAATTATCAGAACATAATGACCCATTACCGCGAAATATCTGTTGTTTCGTCCACTGTCAGCCACAAAAATGTATTTCGTATGTCTTCTGTAAATATGTATATTTTACGCAATCTATGGCTACTAGGCAACAGAACATAGAATACATATTTGGCAAAAAAAACACACAAAACCAGATAATACGTAAATATATTATACGAACTCTAAAAAGAAATACGTACACTACGTGCAAAATACGTATGTATACACGTTTATTAGTTAATCACTCACGACACATAAAATTATTTTTAAACTCGACGTTCTAACGTTCGTCTGTGGCGCGTCGAGCTACTACTAAAGTAACAACGGAATTCTCGCTACGGTATACTTAAGGATAAATTCCATCAGGCTTCCCCTCGCTCCTGCACCGGGAGCAAGTCCAGCGTGTGTTACCAGGCACGATCAGTGGCGTACGTATGCACGAGTACATAATTTACAAGGCGCTTAAAAAATACGGTTTATACTTTAATTATAACATAGTTGTATAGTGCCGAACCTAATGATTACTACTGAGAATTCAAATAGATATACCTACTAATTTTAACTTTCATGTTGAGCGAAATTTATATTATTTCGTGTTAGTCATATTTTTCCTTACAAAAAAGTATTTACTTTTTCCGATTGAATCTTTTTTAATATAAGTTCAGCTGCTTCGCGCAAGAAATGAAACTCAAAGAGCTTGCATTTATTAGTCGAAGCGCGTTTAGGTCGTCTCTTGTATCCAAAATATAAAAGCTACGACTTCTCGTCGAACGACTTTGTCGTAAATACGCATTCCGTCGCATCAATATTCACATCGGTTAGCAGCAGCCTTTCCCTCCAAAATAGCACATTCTATTCGGTACATCGCATCGCGTCGTAATTCCTTATTGCCGTTAACGCCTCTGCTAATTCTTGTTCACTTTATGAATACATGCCTCGTAGTAAATTCCGCCAAGGCGGTCCGGAATAAGTTAATAGGATGTTCGGGTGGCGAGGGCGACGAGACGTCTTTCTATGGACTCTTCCCGATTGAAGTCGAACGAGCAGCGGAATATTAATTCCGCACTGTGGAGTTTCGCAAAGCGGACACCGCTTTATTTGATAGAAAATAATGTACTTGAGAAAGTAATGTAATTGAGGAATTGCGGCCGATATTACTTGTTTCTAAGGTGCAAATGTTTTTTTTATAGCGAAAATTGACCTATAAAAACATCCAAAAAAAACGTCATCAAAGTTGGCCGAGAAAAAAGAGACGTATTTCTATTCTTAATCGAATTTATAACCTTATTTACTTGTCAAGACTGTCACATCATGTGACAGCCATTGCTTATTTTACAAATTGTGACAGTCACTTGTCAAAAAGTTTGACATAACCGAAAAGCTTAGACATGACCGCTATTTTCATCTCTCTCGTTCATAGCCAGAGTTGATGACGTTTTTTTTTTGGATGTCTATAATTTTTCTATTCTGTAATCTTATAATTTCAGTTGTACTTGATTACTTTTTGTAAATAGAGATTATATCTTACCTAATAGAGCTTTCATAGACAAAGAATTGAGAATTTTTTCAAAATCCGCTACGAAAATGTCGCTGTTCTCTTACTAAATTAACACAGCAGCGCGCTCTCTTAATTAATTAAACACACAGTCAAGACGCTAGAGTCGATTAAAATTGCACAAAAAAATAAGTAAAAAACACGTAATTTTAACACGCTGCCATTATTCGGAGGTACTGAATCGGAGGTATCGAATTTTTGATACTTACGCTAAAACTGCCATCTTTCTTAAGCGGGTAGATATCTTAAAAAGGAAAAATTTTAGAGTTAAATTTGATAACGCAAGTTTTAATTCGAATAGGCGGAAACGAGCGTTTGTAAAAATTAAATTTGCGTAAATTTTGTTCTTTGGGACCCTAAAGAAGAGTCCCTCAAAGTTACAGCAAAATCTGAAATGGGTCGGCAACGATTTTTTTTTATTTTCAGACGATTTTATATGGAATATAAACTCTTATAATAAAGTAAAGATCTTTATACAGTACTATGTACATTTTACATAGTACTCTATACAGTACTATGTAGTAAATGTTCTTTATACAGTACTACATACATTACAGAATGAAGGGGAATGAATAAGTGGACTTCTCTTTTAGACTGACGCGACTCAAATATGAGAGTGATGGGCGAACCAATTGGGAGAGAGGTTGTGAGAGGGCCGGCAGGCCGGCAGCATTTAATCTCCTATACAAGTGGTCGGCAAACTTAGGCAACAGAGCCAAATATCAAAAGTACAAAGATTATGATATCTCTTGAAAGACCAGTTTAAACTTAAACTCTGTAGGTAGGTACTCTGTTTATTAACTTTAATAAACAGGATGTAGAAGAAGAAATTAAGAAGAAGAAAACTAAATAAACTTTAGTTTTAAGTCTTAAGACTTTAGACATGTGGCTCGCGTGCCACGGTTTGCCGACCACTGACCTATACTATACATATGTACGTATACCTATGTATACGCAGTACCATAACTTCTACTGTATAATTTTGGCACCATATGGGACACTTTTTTAGTTTTAAATTTTGACGAAAGCTGATTTCAGATAAAACATTAGGGTTGTTTTAAAACTGAAAAAAGCATCTCGATATCTTCAGTTTTTAAGATTAAAAATTAAAAAAATCAGAAAATCTTATTTGTTTTGTAAAAAAATTTCGAAAAATATTATTATGAAAGTTATTCAAGAAATTCATTCTGGACCAATGTTTCAAATTTAAAGTCGACATTCCAAAATGTAGTACTTCCTATTTTTTTAAATTCAGAATCGTGTAATATTTATTGAAAATAGTTAAGACGTGTTTAATAGTTCTAACTCAATCTTGTGATATAACAGTTTCGTTTATTAAGAACCTTATTTTTGAAAAACTAAATACGAGGTCTGGCTATTATATAAAGAGAATGCGCGCATAACGCGTCCTAGAGGGGTACGGGGAAACGAATACAGCGTTGGATAGCTGGAAGTGTCTACTATTCCAGTACGAAAACACGCCTTTGTCGCTATAGTAGTTTTTTTTTTCTATAGAGGTTAGAAACGAACGTGTTTTTTTCTCGTGCCGATAACAATGTGTACCGAAAAACACGTGCAATGGATCAATGTGAAATTTCTCGTTACTTTAAAAAAAAACTCCGACTGAGTGCTATAAGTTGCTAAAAGAGGCCTATGGTGAGAATTCTCTATCTCATGCGCGTGTTTTCGAATGGTATATACGGTTTTCTGAAGGCCGAGAGAACACCGAAGATGACCAACGTCCAGGTGGACCTGTCTGTTCCAACTCCGCAAACAGTGACCAGAATCAATAAAATCGTGCGCGGAGATCGTCGTATGAGCATTCGGATGATTGCTTAGACTGTAAACGTCGATAAAGAAACTGTCAGAAGAAAGTCTGTGCGAAGTTGGTCCCAAAAAATTTGACCCCTGACCAAAAGCTCGTCCGTCAACAGATCTGCTCAGATTTTCTTGAGAGGTTATATGAAGAGTCCGAATTGATGGAAAACATCATCACTTGCGATGAAACCTGGATATTCCAATACTATGTTGAAACTAAGAGGCAATCCATGCACTGGAAAACTCCTGCATCATCAAGAATGAAAAAAAGCAAAGATGTTGAAATCAAAATTTAAAGCCATGCTAATCGTTTTTTTTCGACATCAATGGCATCGTGATGACTGAATAGATTCCAGAGGGTCAAACTGTAAACCAAACTTACTAAAGTTTTGGCAACACTGCGAGAGCGAGTTCGTAAGAAACGGCCGGAGTTGTGGAAAAACAAGTCGTGGATCTTGCACCAGGACAACGCACCTACCCATAACGCGCTGTCTGTGAAGCGTTATTTAGCCGCTAGAGGTACTCCAGTGCTCGAACACGCACCGTACTCGCCTGATTTAGCGCCCTGTGACTTTTTCCTCTTTCCGAAAATCAAGTCTGCCTAAGGAACCCAGTTCGAGTCAATGAAAGAGGCGAAGCGAAAATCGGCGGAGCTCCTAAATGCTCTTACAAAAGAAGACTTCCAGCATTGCTTTGACCAATGGAAAAAAAACGAATGGAACGGCGTGTGGCGAGGGGGAGGGGAGTACATTGAAGGGGAGCATTCGATTGCAGAATCATTTTTAAAATAAAACTCTTTTTCATAAGCAGTCTGGTTATTTAATATCCAGACCTCGTAATGTCTAGATAAACGATAAATAAAAAAAGAATAATTACAAGTATGATGCATTTTGCATTTTATTTAAACATAATTTAATATATGGGGATTATAAAATACAATTTATTTAATATCTAACGTTAAACTAAACTAAAAAAAACGTCATCAAAGTTGGCCTAGTAAAAAAAATGTATTTCTGTTCTATCTTAAATTTATAAACTTATTGAATTATCAAAGCTGTTGCATTATGTGCCAGCCATTATTTGTTTTACAATTGTGACAATCACTTGTCAAAAGTTATATAACCAAAAAGCTACGACATGACTGCTATTTCTATCTCTCGTTCATAACCAAATTTGATAACGTTTTTTTTTTGATATCTCTTCTATTTCGATGAATATACTGTAAAGTAAAGTAAAGTAATACATATGGTGGTACATTATGCATTGAAATAACTCCGTAACGCTAGTAAAACAAATGTGAGGAATCGTAACAGGTAATATAAATCCCACACATCTAATCACAATTGCAAACAATAAAATCATACAATATTTTATAATATTACTTAACTATTAATACGTATAGTTTAATTTTGATTAACAGAAACCAATAATTTCAATTCTTAGAGTATTTTTTTGTTTACTACTAATGTTTTGTTTATTAGTATGTTATGATATTATTTCAGTCTATAATTCACTGCTATATTGAATTGTATTTAAATAAAATGTAAGCTGTACCAAACTTGTAACTTTTCTTTTCCCCAAAAAAATTTTTTTTTCAAAAATAAGGTTACTAACCGGAAAATAAACGAAACTGTTATTTCACAAGCTCGAGTTACGACTATAAAACAGATTGACTATTTTCAAAGTAAAAAAAAATGTTACATGATTTGATCTCAATTTAAAAAAATTGGAAACCACTAAATTGTCGAATATTAATTAAATCGGGCGATTAAGTCAAACTACTTTTTCTTTATCATTTTTAATGTCAAAGAGAAATATTGAAATAATATTTTTTCCTGATCGCGTTTTTCAAAATTTCGTTTTTTTTTTCACAAAAAAAGTGAACCTGTTTACCGTGTTAAAGAAATAAGTGAACTTTAGTTGAACTGTTCTTTCCATTACCGCAATTACACGAATCATTAAACACAAAATTTATGTCGACTACTTTTTTTGTAAGAAAAATTGGTTATTGCAGTCTATTCGCAAAAAAAAGTCTTCAGTCATTCCATATTTTCAAGGAGTATTAAATACCGGTAAGTAGTAAGTACATTTCCCTACCAACTTGTTAAAAACAACAACTTAACCACGCAACCCTTAATTACCTTTGTGCCCTTAATATATACCTTATTTTTTGTTTGAGAAAATTTCAATAAGATATGTCTGCAGATTTGACCAATGTATGTAGCAAATTTGTTTGGTTACAAAGAGATCCATTTCAAATTAATATTGTAGACATTACTAATATTTGTTGTTGACCACCTAACTATGTTAATAAGACCAAAATTACATTAAACTACATTAGCTTAAATTACACTATTAAGGGAAAAGCCTCGACTGCACGGCACAATATGCATAACCATTAACTCAGGTGCATATGAATATCGTAACACCTGAAATTCTATTTGCGCGTAGTTGTTCGCCTGATACCCATTGTACAGTTGTGGCATAATGGCACTAGTGTTGCAATATGCTAGTTGCCCGAATCACGTTGTGGCTAGCTAGTCACAATGACTAATATAATAATTAAATAAATATACGCCGGCATTACAAAAGAAGATTAAACTCTTTTAACAGTAGCCGTAAATTGTTCACACTTACGAGTAGCTACCTCGTACTGCCTCATTAATTAGACAACAAACTCTGCGTTTTAATGACATTAAACTGTTTAAAAGTTGTAATGTTTTGCATTATTTACAAAATATTTTAAAATTCAGAGAAATAAATGTTTTACAACCAGAGTAACTAGATGAGTATATGTTTACAGTGAAGTATACATAAACTTCAGCAAAATTACTAGGTACTATTAGCTAATAGGTTCTGTGATTTTCTCTAATGTATTTTTATATTATCTAGTGATAAAGTTTAATATAGTCAACTAAAATTCCCGTTCGCAATTTGTTCGCCCAACACTCTCATATTTGACTCGCGTCTGTCTAAAAGAGAAGTCCACTTATCCATTCCCCTGCATTCTGTAATTTATGTAATAGCGTAAACAGTACTGTATAAAGAAATCTCATCACTTTATTATAAATGATAACTTTATTAGAAATGAAAAACTAAGACCGTTAGCAAGAACAAGTAATATCGGCTGTAATTCCTAATGAGTATGTGTTTATAGTAAAGTATACATAAAATTCAGCAAACTTACTAGGTAATATTAGCTAATGGGTTTTGTGATTTGCTCTCTAATGTATTTTTATATTACCTATGTAGTGATAAAGTTTAATATAGTCAACTAATGGGTTAGCCTGAAACATTGTTTCAGGCTTGTTGACTTGTCTTATTAAAATTATTAGGCGATCTAGCAGACAATATTTTAAAATGTATTCTCTTGTGCAAATGTAGTGTTATACTATATTTTTTATATAGGCAACACACATATATCTAAAGTTGTCTAAAAAGTCTACCTTTTCCTATGTTTTTGAGGGTGCTCTTTCAAATGGTGATGGTTAAAAAAATTCTTAAAAAATATTTAACCATGGAAAGATTAAAAATTAATCAAAAAAAAACCTTATTTTTCGCTTGCATTTTTGTAATGACTTTTCGTTCCCTTTTCATTTTTTTATGACTTAAACCTATTCAGATCGTGGCCTCGATGTCTAAACTTAAAATAAATAAATTTAGTAAGGTCTGAAACATTGTTACTAAAACAAAATGGCGGCCTAATTGAAAATTTTTTTTTCAAAATTTTACGAGTTTAAGAGTTTTTTTCTCGAAAACGATAGACTTTATCAAAAATGTTCTAGAAACAAAAATGTTTTAGAATTGATCAAAGAATATTATCAAATTTTTTCAGATTTTTTGATGACGTTTTTCAAAATTTCGATTTAACGATTTTTCAAAAAATCGAAAATTGTTTCGGAACATTCTAAAAAAAATTGAGAGTATTCTTTGACCAATTCTAAAACATTTTTGTTCTTAGAAAATTTTTGATAAAGTCTATCGTTTTCGAGAAAAAAATACCGTAAAATTTTGAAAAAAATTTCAATTAGGCCGTCATTTTGTTTTAGTTCACCCTCAAAAACGTAGGAAAAGGTAGTTTGGAATTTTGTTTTTCTCAAATTCATTGAACGGCATCAACTCGAACTTCAATGTCGAAATTCTGTCCTGTGGGAGTTAATGGGGTCCGCTTTAGCCGTATCTACGTTACAACAGAGTCCGTTAAAACAAAGTACACTGTATTATATGATAACATTTTTAATTTCTTAATTCACATAATCAAAGTACAAGCAGCAATACGATCGCAAAACTATGATTTTCCTTAAAAGACTAAATAGTAGGTATTACGTCCTTTAACCCCTGTATACGAGTATATGTATAAGGAGCTTTAGCAAAACCATTATCCAATATGGATTCTATGTAAAAAAAATCTTTTTTCGGTTTTTACGTTTTTTAAATTGGGCAAAAAATTTCAAAATAAAGGGGTGAACTGAAAAAGCTCTGAAAAAAGGATTGAATTTTTTTTAAATACGTATGAAAATATAATATGATTTAATCGTTCCTTTCAAAATCATTTGTTTCGTTCCAAAAATCACATAAGTTGAAAAAGTTTAATTTTCAGTAGAGTGAAAAAAACTGATTTACATACCTATACTTAAACAACTTGTTTTATATTAACCCATTAAATTAACGCCTGAATTTATATATTTCACATACGCCGCTTTAGGGTAATGTAACTCTGATTTTGTTGTAGAAATTCATATACGACTATTTTTGAGGGCTAATTTTGAGGCTCTACTCGATTTTGATGATTTTAACCCAATTCAATCAGTTTTTCAGGAAAATTTTTGAGATTGGAGATAAAAAACGGTTTCTTTTTTGTGACTTTTTTAAAAATGGCTGTAAACGCCTTCCAAAAATTTTTCAATTGCCATCTTCTAGTGAAAGAGCGTATGTATACCTAATTGGACATCAATAATTTCGATATCGCGACCAGAAGTCGAGGTCCGAAAATTTTCGATTTCACTGAGAGATTTTGATATAATAATAATAATAATAATAAACGTCTTTATTTACGGGCGAAGTTTAGTACAAAAATACTATACACTTAACCCAAATAATATTTCGTGCGTGTTTTCATTCGCTTTCTTGACATGTGAGATGCTGTTATTAGATGACATGGTATTAATCGTTTTGCATCAATATATTTGTTAAAAACTAAACTTGGATTCCGTCAATGAAATTGAAAATTTTCGGATTGAAATTCACTTGTTTCTAGCGAGATACTTACAGCCTCAAAAAAGGCATTTTACGTGCGCTCGCGACTGTTTGGAGAACATTTTGAAATTCTAGATGGTTTTGAAAAGTTTTTATGGCAAAATTTAACGTTTTTACAAAAAAAAAAAAAGAACAACTCGGTTTTTTCAGAATTAAAAAAAAAAGACCGTCGAACCGGAAGAGTAAAAATCGGGGGATCGCGATGGATTATTATTGAAGGTTGATGTCCAATTATACGATCTTTCACTAAAAGACAGCAATTGAAAAAATTTTGGAGGTCGTTTATAGCCATTTTTCAAAAAAAAGTCACAAAAAAAGAAACCGTTTTTATTTTTAATCTCTGAAATTTTCCTGGAACAACGGGTTGAAATGGGCTAAAACCATTAAAATCGAGTAGAACACCCATTTCTACGAAATTCTGCAAACAAAAATCGCAAAATTACATTACTCTAAAGCTGCGTATGTGAAATATGTAATTTCAGGCGTTAATGGATTAAAGAAATAATTATTTTACTACACAATAGGTGACTACAATAAGTGCGTTATTTCATTATTTATTGGTTGGACTATAGTGAACCTGGACGCCCCCACCCTCCGCGTCGAGGGGCGTCGCTCTATATACCCGGATGTTAACCGCTCTTATCTAATGCAGACTCCGGGTGTTCAGTTTATCAGCGGCAGTGTCTGTCGCATTCGGTATTATCTCCGGTCTCTCTGTCACCGCAAGCCAACTTTAATCTGGGAACTTACACAGAAGCACTTACGGTTTAATTATGCCCCGATGAGAATGGAATCAATTAGGGCGCCTAATTGGACATTCCCGTTTTGAATTTCCTCGAGTGAATTCGCGGATTCGATTGGGTTTTTTCCGCAGCAAAACAAATTATTCTCGCTAAAATACGCGATCCTGTGTAAATATTGTGGGACAAAGCGAACAAAGCGAGCAGAGGGTCGATCAAAGGCTATTTTTTAATAATATATAATAATATATATGTATGTACTGTATTTGTATACCATTTGTGTGTGCTATAATTCTAAAGTAAATTTGAATGATATTTGTGTGCCATAAATATACAGGATGAGGTTTTTTTTTCGACGTTTATTACAGGAACCTCGAAAACCAGTGAAGTAAACAGACGTTTAAACAGGAAAATAGTAGCTGTGTAATGTGAGCAATTTATAACACTGTTTGGTTTTCTAAAAAAAAATACCTAAATACGAGGTGTGTAAATTAAGTAATGATTTTTTTTATTCGACGAATTACAATTCAGTATTGTCTCCTTCAAAATAACTTCCTTGGGAAGCCACACAGCGCTGGAGACGGTTCTTCCATTCCTCATAGCAGTGCTGGAACTCATATACTGGAATAGTTTTCAGCTGGTCGGTTACAGCCATTTGAATGTTTATGTCTGTGGTCCCAAAATAACGTCCCTTGAGGTGATTTTTCAATCTCGGGAAGAGAAAAAAGTCACGTTTTGTGACATTATCGTGATCCAGTTGTTCCAGTAACTCTTCCCCGATCATGCTTGTCGTCCTGTCATTTACATTTTTCCTATAGCTACAGCCATTTATGAAATAACAACGAAAAATCCAAAAATTCCTGAAAAAATTGAGTTTAGTGACCTGTACTGTCTCACCGGTGTATGTTACAGTTACGTCGCAATGGGCACTTTTATAGATCGTTTAATGCAGAGTTAATTGTTTTTTTGAAACGTTAAAATAGCATAAAATGCCACTGACTTATAGATATTTAAAAAAAAACTCTAGTTTACGTGTATTTTAAATGGGAAATCTTCACACGCTGAGGGCGAGTACTTAATATTAATATTAAGGGCTCATATTTTAAGGGAATTTTTTTTAGGTATTTCCAACAAAACTTGAGACGGGAGTGACAAAAAATAGTCGCCAAAAAAAACCACCCTACTGTACATATATAATACAATCTAAAATTCATAAATGCTGATATTAAAATACGTAATAATAAGCCTTTATATACTCCCCTTTATCAACCCCCTTTTGTTCCTGCTTTTATTTATATTTTTTATAATCCTCGTACGTGAGCAAATCCTGTACTTAACCGTGAAAAAGGTTTATGTCAGATTTTATCTTCAAATAGGGAAATCTCGGGATTATCCGGACCGATTAAAAAATAGAAATGCGAGGCACACGCACACAAACCAAAATGTTTTCGCAAGGCCCCAAAGTAAATCGTGAGAGTGTCCGACGGCCTACAAAAAATATAAGAGAATTCCAATCAGGACCGTCCCTACCCAAGTGAGCGTAGGGGCGATTATTTACACAATGTTCCTGAAATGAAGTTTCAGTGAAACCCTCTGGAAAAAGATAACAAAAGAAAAAACTACGCAATTTGTTATAGGCATTATTGGTAGTAGTAATGAGCCATAAAAAAAGTCATCAAATCTGGCTATGAACGAGAGAGATGGAAATAGCGGTTATGTCGGAGCTCGAAGCGAAACTTTGTTGTTGTCAAACTTTTGACGTGTCTGTCACAATATTAAAAGAAGTAATGGCTGTCTCATAATGTGACTACCTTGACAATCAAATAAGGCCATAAACTTCAGATTAAGAATATAAATACGACTTTTTTTGCACGGCCAAATTTTATGACGTTTTTTGAATGGCTTTTTTCTTTCTTGTGGAAAATGGAAAACTTTCTAGTGGCAAAAATTATAATATAAGTGGAAAATACATATGTAATTAGATCCTTATACAATTATAAACTTTCGTAAAAACGATTACGAATTAGTAAATTAAGATCTAAGAAATAGTAAATTAAGAAAAGTATTTCGGTTACCCCTTCCCCCACCATCACTCAGCTATGTAGCCTTGGCATTCTTTTATAACCGCAGACCAACTAGACCATGTCAAATAAGACAAAACGATAAAGATAAGCGGAAGCTCCAAACTTGTAGGCTCATTTAGTCGTTTATAGAGTTTTTCGAGTGAACATCTCCCGCTGTTTATCTAATTTTCCGAAGTTCTTTGTCATTTGAATATATTAAATAATTTACTGTTTAAATATTTTGCTGAAACTACCCTGTTTAAATAGTGGGAACTTGTACTTATTTTCACAGATCACCAAGAAAACAGAATACCATACAACCCCAGAATTAGGCTTCACTTGTTTTCATACTCCTCAAGTCTCATCAACAACTCTTACAGTACAGCAAAGTATCAAGAAAAAAAATACTTTCCTAAGTTTTGGATACTTTTAGTATGTAAGATACTGTATCTTGAACATTTTTTTCGGACTAAAAGTAACTGTATCTTAGATACTTTTAAGTATCTTAGATACTCAGAAAGTATCTAAGGTACTCAAAAAGTATCGTATCGTATCCATACTGAAAAAGTCTATTATATTTTGAAAGTGGACACTTATGGAAAATCAATAGAAATAAATGTGGAAGATACTTTTGCTGAATTTGACGAGGTTAACTGGTTTTGCTGAATTTGACTGACGAGGTTTTGCTGAATTTGACGAGGTTCGTTTCTTTCTGTTCATAACGAACAAAGAGAGCAAATGAATATTGAAGTTTTGCACTATCCTTAGGATCCAGAAAGCGACTTGTAAATGTTAAATAAACAGATTGCATTATAATACACCTTCTTCAGAGAACCATAAACCATAAAAGAAGTCTCAACGGTTTCATATGGAGGAAATCATGTTTTAAATAAACAAATTATTTCTGAAACACCATTTTTTTCGCTTCAAGTCGAATTATCTCGAAAAGTATGCGTCTTACGAAAAATTAACAAGAGACAAAAGTTGTTAAATTTCCCATCGAAATCAATAACAACAAATATCTCAACAATAAAATAACTTAGTAATGTGCGTTTTTAAGTACTTTCACTTGCAAATCATTTGCACTACGGATTTTTCCTTTTGCTGCTATGTACGAGGTTTTATACGTCGCGTAAAAAACTATACCTTCGGAAAATTTGTTATAAACAACGCAATAATTACTTTATCGATATTTCGCATACGGCATATGATAAAGGACATCCAACTGTATGCGTAAAAAAATTCTAGCACTTGCGAAAAGCCCCTATTTTGTTATAACAAATTGTTAACAATTAGCGATTTTCCGCATTCAATTGATTATAACTCGGGAACTATTTATCGCACAGAATGCCGATTGCGGGAGCTTATTAACAATAAAAAATGCCACTTTTTTGGAAAGTTTCATGACGATACTTATTATTAACCGAGATAACTAAATTTGTTTAAAAACGTGTTTTTTTGGCAAATTTTGCTGGATTTCTCGTTAAAAAATGTATTTCGCAATCTAAACATATTTCGATGGGAAATTTAATAATAAACAACTTTTGTCTCTTGATAATTTTTCGAAGACGCATACTTTTTGAGATAATTCGACCTGAAGCGAAAAAATGGTGTTTCAGAAATAATTTGTTTATTTAAAACATGATGCAGCCACTTGCATGGTTCCGCCTTCTTGGATCTTTAATCAGGACGGTTTCCTCTATATGAAACCGTTGACTCTTCTTTTATGGACTATTTTGTCGTTTTTTGATACTTTTTGACATATGTCGCCTGGTCTATAGGTACATACATTGTGAGTGTTTAGTTTTGGTTTTTTTAAAGGTTAATGAAATATAAAAGAATAAGTGCTACTACCTTTTATTAATAGGTTTGAATTTACTATTTTTATTTTTCCTTTTGCTTAAAGTTTTTTCATTGTTTCGTGTTTTCTTGTTCAATTGTAATTTCTATACTTGCAAGCTTTTATTATCTTTCCTGTCATCTATTATTTTATTTATTTTTAAAAGTAAGCAATACAAGTTATACTCGAGGTTATAAGTCTTCATCAATGCAGACAGTAGGAGGGGTGTAAATTAAGTAATGGGACTGATTTTTTTTAGAGACCTCTCTGTAAAAGTGTTGATTTACTGTTTGGCCTGGAGGCACAAACTCTTTGTGGACAATTCCCTGGCTATCAAAAAAGCAAATCAGCATGCATTTGATCTTGGACTTGCTCATTCTTGCTTTTTTGGGTCTTGGAGAGCTTGAAGTGTGCCATTCCATGCTTTGGCGTTTGATTTCCGGGTCGTACTCAAACACCCAAGTCTCATCACCAGTAATGACACATTCCATAAAATGGGGATCATTTTCAATCGATTCCAAAAGTCAAGACAGATTTCTCTCCTGATGTCTGTTTTTTTGGAACCATTTTTGCGCAGATTTTTCTCATCCCCAATTCGTTAGTCAAAATCTGATGAACAGTGGTGTGATTCAAATTTAACATTTCCCAGATCATTTTTGTCGTCAACCGATGATCTGAACGCAAAATATTCCGTATTCTATCGACATTTTCATCGGTTCTTGAAGACGAAGACCTTCTGCTGCATGGTTCATCTCCAATCGTCTCCGCAGTATTGCTAGATCGGGCGTTACGTTGTCAGTCTCATTATTAATTTACACACCTCGTATATCTACTACTTAGTATCATTTATATATAAGGCCCATATAACATACTAAAATTTTGATACATCTGAAATACAATTACAAATTAAAGTGTCAAATATTTTATTTAGATTTTTTAAGATGACCAAGCATGAAATATTGTTTCCTATACACATACATCCTTTGATGAATGCTTATTTATACTACATTAAAAGTATCCTAAATTAATTGAAAGGAACTTAGATTCTTTACAGTATATTATATACCCTACAGAGTATAGTTTTTGAAAAAAGTAAATATATTTCCCAGCTCTGCACTAGAGGAGAATAACAATATCTCGGCCATCCCAATCACTCGACCATGTGAAAACCTTGACATTTGTTTGTGATGATCTTGTGGCCACCTCCCACTGGTTTAAACTTAATGTTGAATTTAGTGACGACTACATATGTACCTATGTCTCATCAACAACTATAATAGTAGAGGATGATAACCGTATCTCGCCACTCCCCACCAGTCGACTGTCTGGAAGTCTTGACAATCGTCTGTGGTGACCTTCGCATTCCATAACGTTTTTTTTTTTTCGAGATTACCACAAAGGAATGCAAAGTCATACAATTTAAGGGGGAGGTGGCAAAATCAAACTCGCATACGAGCCGCTCATATACACCGGGACGGCCCTGCTCTGGTCAACGTCAACGCCTACATGCCTCCGTTTTTTCGATGCGTGTAGCTCGCCGATCCTCTCTTGAAAACACAAAGAGATATATCAAATACGGTAAGTTGTTGCTTTATCCGAAATAATGATCTATAGTTTGTGTTCCAGACAGTTTCGCATTAATAATTTATATTCGCGGACATAAATATTGTCGGATCCGTGTTAACTGAGGGGGTGGGGGGTACGTTGGACTTTGAAAAGGACGACCACTAGGGGCACTAAAATTATGGCCAGATGGAGGCACCATTTTTAACCTAAACTGTAGCAAATAAGTGTCCACAACTTCTTGCACTTTACTTTTAGCTATTGTTGGAGATACTAAAATTTAATCAGCATATCACTACGAAATTTTCTACGTCGATATCACATCGATATCCTGGGAAATTAGCGAAACCCCGATTTTTCTCTGAAAAAACGCCGAGGAATATCAAAAATGTATTGTAAGTACAGTCTAACAAACAAATAATGAAATGAGCCGTCACTAATCACGCTCTATAAACATAATAGCTGAGATATTCGGTGGTAACGTAGAAATCTTTTTTACCTAATTCTCTAATTGTTTTAAATTAAAAAAAAAGTTGTACAGCGACAATCTAAATACAAAAACGTTTAAGATAAGAAAATGCTACGGATATATCGTGGGTTACTGCAAAAATCTGTTAGTCCGAAATACGTGTAACATTAACATTTTTTTTTTTCAAAGTAAAAATTTGCATATTTCATTCAACTATTTACTTAGGACAGTACATATTACGTTATAATTATTTTTATTATTCTACTAATGTTCGGCTTAATAGTTCAGATATCTCTAATTTGGCCAAATATGGACTTACCGGGTTTTTGCTGTAACCCCACGAATGATTCACAAAAAAAGCTATAAGCAATAGGTAGCCTTTATTAGCAATAGGTACCTTTTCTTTAAATTTAAGGTAGAACCGGATAAATGTTATTTTCGAAATTAATTAGGTACCATTTTTATTGTTGATTTGCTAAAAAATGGTTTAGTAAAAATGCTTATTTTGAATAGTACTATAAGCTATAAAAAGTATATATTCAACTTAGGAATCACCTTTATAAAGAAATTGTTCCATTTAAAGAATACGTACCTATTTCCAGTGGCGGCTCGTGGGTGTGTTACATGGATGGGCACAGGGTGTGTTAGTAGTATTAGCTACCAAATGGCGCCGCAGGCGAAAATTTTTAAAATTTTCAAGGTCATGCGTTTTACTGACACTTCAGAATTTCAATGAAAAATTCTTTTATACAAAAATATAGACTTTCACAAAAATAATTTTTGGGATTTGGTAGCTTTTTGAAATAATATTTAATCACGAATATTGAGGGCATAAATATATTAAAATAATGGGTCGCAACATGTGAAAAAAATTGATATAGGTATCTTACCGTTATTTGTAGAGGAAATCAGCTCGCCTGTCCTTATTGTTAACAAAAATTTAATACAATTAATTATTTGGTTTAAAATATGTCTATTTTTATCCATATTTTAATTGTGACGTCTTATATTTTCACGATAAGCACTATCAAGCTGTTGCCTTACGTCTACCTTTCCCAACACACTAAAATCTAAGATGTTATGCAAATGTTTTTCTGTCCTGCAATCGTCGCCAAACATTACCGGTCACCAATTCAGAATACGGTGGCGCGGTGCTCGTCTGTCATATATATGTGATAAAAATCATTATTTGTGGTATAAAAGGAATACTAATTAGAATATCAATAGTTTGTCGTATACAATTAATTGATATTATTGTAACAGTAATTTATAGTAAATTAACACAAAAGAAATATTTTCTATTGAAATTTGGGCTGGGCACGTGCCCCTGTGCCCTTTATCACCAGCCGCCACTGCCTATTTCATCATGCTTCCTCTCGACGGTCTACATATTATTATTACAGTATACTGCATCGCTTGCAACCTCAGCCACTGACGCTGTTAGACTGCACTAAATTGCGTCTACCGATAACTCGTTTCATTATTTTTTCGTTGAAACGCTTACTTTTCTCTGTATTGTTCTTATGAAGCATTTTCTATCTCCCAAATTGTCTTCTCTTTTGAAGGGAAAATTTTGTTTGTCAAATGAAATGAACTAAAGAAACATGGGCGTCGAATTGTTCTCCAAATGGCATTTAAAAGTCAGCTTAGTATGTTTCTTGACAAAAATTTGGAAAAGTTGAAGATCAAACTCAAGTTGAATAAGTTATCTTTGATATCTACTACTAACTCCCATTCCAGAAGTTTTCGTGAACCCTGAATAATGCGGGTCGAAAACAGCAGATTATCGACCGTTGAGTCCACCTGCATATTTTCGTTTAACTAGATAAATCATTATAATTTAATATGGGTTACATATCTATCATACAGTCCATCAGATTTTAAATTAATCTAATAAAGCGTGCAAATATAATTCGTGTTCGAGGTAATTTTAAAACCAGTAATATTATGGTCAAAATTCACAAACCGTAAAAATTAATTGCTACAGTAGAGAATGTAATATTGTTCTCAAATTGTAGGGAATTTAATATTGCCTCCAGTGGTGTCTGGTAGGGAAAGTTTTAGGTGTCCAAAGTTTGAAGAGAAATATGAATTATCTTCATTAACGACGTATTTCTTTATGTTGCTAGTACTTCATTTTTAAATATATAAGTCGAGGTATAGGAACTTTTACGGATTTCGAAATTCAGAAAAAAAAAAACAAGTATAAAAACATGTATTTATACTTATAAATACATTTAAACATGTATATAAACATGTATTTACAAGTATTTACTTGGTCATATGGAAAAAAATATTTCGTAAATATTTATTTTTGCAAGCCGTGTTCCAAGATCTTCTGGTGGGGCACACTTTTTTTTCATTTTTTTTGTCGCAAGTTGCATAGAAGTTATTTTTACTACTATAGCCTTCTTAGGTTTAATAATCACACCTTAAAAAATGATGTGCGTCCCAAGTTCCTCCAGCCGACACTGGTTAATATTATCAAGATCCGTGTATCCCAAACTTCGCAGGACCTACTTATAAGATTTCTGAAGTTAAGGGTTTGGAGGTTACGAGGTTATGGGATTACAAAAAATTCCACGGCTATGAAAATATAACTTTATCTCTATTCGCAGGACCTACTTATAAGATTTCTGAGGTTAAGGGGTTTGGAGGTTACGAGGTTATGGGATTACAAAAATTCCACGGCTATGAAAATATAACTTTATCTCTATTCGCAGGACCTACTTATAAGATTTCTGAGGTTAAGGGTTTGGAGGTTACGAGGTTATGGGATTACAAAAAATTCCACGGCTATGAACATATAAGATCTTTGAAGTTATGGGGTTTTGAGCATGTGTGGTTTGAAGATTTCTGAGGCTTTGGTTATTGTTAGATCATCCCCGTAACATTACAGTCACTAATTCGTCTAGTATATGGCAGATTGGTTTGCCATATACTTGTCTGATTAAGTTTTTTTCATAAGGATTTTTGTTTCTAAGAGAAAAACTGATAGTCATAAATGCATCCTGATTTAGTCAGCGCTTGGAAAACCGTAGAAGAGGAATTACCTTTTCTGGCTTTGTGTTTGTATGCCTGTGTAATCAAGCTACCGTGTAAAATGTGTTTTTGAGGTTAGAAAAAAAACTAGCGGTTAACGAGAAAAACTGAAGTCTGATTCGTGTTCAGCGACCCCAAAACCGTAATGTAGACTTAGTCTGTACTGGAAATTGGAAAAACTTGTGTGGTTCTATGTAATGAATGTACCATTAATAATATGCAATTAGAATTTAACTTAATTTCCGTATTGCTTAATAATGAACTGTTTAAATCAGGTTGTAGTCTCCTTAATCGTTTGTGTATACAGTTTATAATTACATGAATTATGGCTATCTAAAAGCTTTGACAAGAACATTTATAATATTATAGCTTACTTCTTCCATTCCAGTTTTTCAAGTCAATATCCGTAAAACTGTGAATCAAAGGATTAATTTCAGTTTACCCACAAACATTTATTGAGCATGCTTAATGTGTTTAATAAAACTCACATCTACACTGACGGTACGCCACTGCTTGCTTTCCGTCAAAATATTTTAAAATACACCGGTGACGTTGATGGAGATACATCGACGTAATTTGCCGAAAGTTTTCATTTCGGCGGAGCCGTTTTTATTAATATGTTTCCAACAGAACGCGTCACGTCTGGTTACCTGGGACGGAAGGTAAAATTTATTCTAAAACATCGCACTTAAAATTCCACCGAGCTTGTAAGTATACACTACAAATTCACTTTAGAGTCCATTAAACGAGGGTTTTAAAGGGTAAAAATATTTATACCTCCGGACAGCCGGCGTTAAAAAGTCCCTGCATTTCCATGTTGCCAGACCTAAGTACAAGGCCGTTAAAAAACGTTACTTCAAATGTAATGCCGCATATATAGAATAATAATGTGGCGTCCCACTGGCCTCTCCTTGCAGGACACTCTACCGGTTTCTTAATTAACACGAAAAATAGGTGAGCAATTAAAGATTCATTTAAACTAAGGCGACCACAGCTGCAACAAAAAAATGACGATAGTAAACGCTCAGAAAAAGTCTCGACTCATAAATATAAACGGATTTTGAATAATGTACATACGAGGTGTGTAAATTAAGTAATGAGACTGGCAACGTAACGCCCGATCTAGCAACACTGCGAAGAGGAGACTTGGAAGGGCGGTAGATTAACACGTAATGCATCTTAAGTACAAGTTTGAATTTGTTAGAGTCCTTTGTTTGTTCTTTGTGACTGTTTTCGTAAACCGGTTTTCTCTAGTCCGTTTTAAAAATGAGTGGAATTAATTTTGATCAACGTGTGCTACAGGTTTTGCTTCAGAATTGGGCACAGCGCAACGGATACTTTTGCAAAAGTTCAACAGGCCTACGGAGACGGCGTTTTTTTCTTCAAGAACCCAGGTTTTTCGGTGGTTTAAGGCATTCCCGGAAGGGAGAGAATCGATTGCAAATGAACCACGCAGTAGAAGGCCTTCATCTTCAAGAACCGATGAAAATGTCGATAGAATACGAGATGTTGTGCGTTCAGATCGTCGGTTGACGACAAGAATGATCGTGGAAGATTTAAATTTGAATCACACCATTGTTCATCAGGTTTTGACTAACTAATTGAGGATGAGAAAAATCTGCGCAAAAATGGTTTCAAAAAACCTTGGTGGAGAAAGGTGTTTTGACTTTTTGGAATCGATTGAAAATGATCCCCATTTTATGGAACATGTCATTACTGGTGATGAGACTTGGGTGTTTGAGTACGACCCGGAAACCAAGCACCAATGCATGGAATGACACACTTCAAGCTGTCCAAGACACAAACAAACAAGAAGGAGCAAGTCGAAGAACAAACGCATGCTGATTTGCTTTCTTGATAACCAGGGAATTGTCCACAAAGAGTTTATGCCTGAGTTTACATTCAAACGGCTGTAACCGACCAGCTAAAGGCTATTCCAGTATATAAGTTCCAGCACTGCTATGAGGAATTGAAGAACCGTCTTCGGCGGTGTGTGGCTTCCCAATGAAGTAATTTTGAAGGAGATAATACTGAATTGTACTGAATTGCTTACTGACTTTGATGTATATTAGAGTCACTCAGACTCATTACAAATAACATTTATTATTCTACTGTGTAAAGACCGGCCCTGGCATCGGATTTTTTATTCGATTACTAATAATTTGTTAATTTAAAATTGGCTTTTCTTTAAACAATTTTTCATTATAAAACTTTTACAAAGATGCAGTGAGCAACCTAAACAATGTTTCCAATAAAGGACCCTTCATTTCGATAAACCAAAATCGAAAATTGAAATACAATTGCGGTACACCTAGTATCTGAATGTTGTGCCTCTCAATCTGAATGTTGTGCCTTTTTTTGTTGGTGAAAATTAATACGTTTTTTTTCCTATTTACCAGGACAAAGAACAACGCCCACTGGTATTTTCAGGATATTCGTCGACAGCCAGATTTTAGTATATCTTCAGGGAGTTTGTTAGGTGGTCTCTTGACATGCATTTAAATGTCATGTACACCGCTCCATAAATACTACAGTCATCTGGGTGTGACACGTTAAAACACGAACAAAAGCTTTTTGGCTGGCTCTTACGGACCTATCCTTGCCCGTTTCATATACGGTGAATACCAAAAGTGCTAAAAAAATGCAAAGAATATTATTATGTGCCCATTGTTTATTATATAGGGTGTCCAAAAATTTACGCAAGATTTGAATGAAATAGAAAACACAGGTTTTTTTTCAATTGTATTTTTTTTATTGAAACATAAAGTACGGAGAATAAGGTTATGTATGGAATAGCACATCGGGCAAATGACCTACACGGCTTTGCTAGCACACTATTTTGTCGAAATTTTTGTAGACCATTTTGCATAAATGTGACTGAATTTTGTTAATTCAGCGTTAAATCTCCTCCTTCAATGCACGGGTGGATGTGGCACAACCTTTGACTTCAAATATCCCCATGAAGACAAATCCAATGATCTAGGGGGCCAATTCTGATCACCGAAACGAGAGAGTACACGTCATTTGTTATTGGACGTCCAATTTGATCCAGTCCAGGACATTTAGCGTCCCCATTTGATCCAGTCTCTCTGACTTTTTTAATTACTCTCTTCACAGTTGACGAAGTTAAATCAATATTTCGACCATATTTTGTACAAAATTTGCGAACTGTAACAGCCAAACTTTCATTATTTTTGGAATATCAGTCAACAGTGAAAACGCTTTGTTCTTGCGTGTAGTGCTCCTTTTTACTAATCCTAAACTGTCAGCAGTCAAACTGTTTTCTTTTTTGGTTGCCAACACTTTACCACACAAATGGTGCGCATTAAAAACACAAATTCAAATCTTGTGTTTGGAACACCCTTTAATAGCACATTCCCCCTCCATAGACTAAAATACCTCCAAAGTTGGCTCGTATACATCCATATATTAACGAATAACAGAAAATATAAGCGAATTTAGGTGTAATTTTAATTTTTAGAAAAAAATTGAGACAAAAAAGTTATAACGCAAATAAACTTTTCTTTTCTTCTCGTCTTTTGTTTCTCGTACAAAAACAGAAAAACAAGCAACTATCCCTGAAACTAAGAAGATCTCATTTAATCATATGTGTATTTTTGTAATAAATTTCGTATGCAGGGTATCTACTTTTACCTATTTATGTACAAATCCATAAAATCCTCATTTGTCACTTTTTTTGTGTTTAAGAGGGCATGGAAAACTGTTTCTTCTGACCCTATCGTCGCTTTTAAGATTCACAAGGGTTCCTTTCTATAGGACCTGAAAGTTGAGCCAAATATCGGGTTTGAGAGCCGCTAAACGAGTCCGTTTACGATATTCAAAATTCTAGATAATATTCAACAACAGTTGAATATTATCTAGAATCGCTTAAACATAATTATGACCTAACTGTAGTCGACAAAAAACAATATTTTTCTACTTCAGTTTTTTTTTTATTCTAGGTGCATATTATTTAGTTTATTGCAATAATAAACACCTACAAATAACAGACCAAAAATATGTTTTGTCTAATCGAATTCTAGATAACATTCATCTATCTTGGCCATCTAGTATCTCTCAAACTCGATATTTGACTCAACTTTGAGATTGTATAAAGAAACACCTTGTATAATTTTTGTTCAAATTTCCCATATTCTATTTCGTATCTATTTATGTTTTCTTTAATTTAAGATTTTCTTTTGAAAACATCTCAAGTTCCATAAACTAGAAGCACTTTGTGCTTAACGCCTTTTTGGCTACTACATAAGTGTGATTATTACTATGACTCTAAGTACCCAAATCTAAATCGTCCACTTGCAAAATATATCCTGTTTTCAAGTTCCTCATTTTGAAGATTAATAGATGTACTCCAGTAGTTCAAGGTTTTCCAAGTTTTAGATGACAGAACGTTTTTACGGGAAAATCCCATTTTCCGTGCGAAAAATAGGTATGTTAACGTATTGTTTTCGGAAAGGTACTGGTATAATGAAAAGTCTTAGTAACAATATCTTACAAAATATTTCTGGAAAAAAAGTTTGAAAATACTCACGTAATTCAAATTATGTTCTTTTAGTAAATATTTTTAAAAAGAACACACAGATATCTGCGTCACATTTTTAAAGTTTCCAAACTAGTTTCGCTCTCCGTATTTCTCCAAACTTTCGTTTATATTATTGAACAGTTTAGTTGGCACATTTCGATGTAGATAGGCGACGGAATTTGACTTTCATGTGGAATAAATTTCGAGGAGGGCCCCGCGAATATTCCATTTGTGCGACAGAAAAGCAAAACATACAAACATATTCAAATCTGTTTTGAGCATTTCGAAAAATCACACCGCTGCCTCACCTACACAAACAAGAACGCCGCAGAAATTCAAATCGGCATTTCTCATAATGCCTCGGGAGAAACCGGCAAATTTAATATCATCGTCAGCTGCATTCCGAGGTCTTGTGAATAACTTACGGGCGCCACCAGAGGCGTCGAACAGGGAGGGGTTGACGGGACGTGTCTCCTGCCACCCAAAAAAATATTTCCAGGTTCAAATTATTGGGTTCCGTTTTCTTAGATTATAATAGGGACCGGTAAATTAAAAAAAACATTCATTACCATCACCACCACCATCACCATTCATTTTTAAGGTTTTGGTTATAATTATCGCCCAAGTTTGACTATTCACCCTTTCTAAAAAATGCACTATATAGAATCAACTGTCTTCAAAAGTTGGCGAATGTAATGCAGATTCCAAAATAGTAATAAAGTAGTATGAAAACTGTGTGACGATATTTCTTTTTATGAAAAACTGTGTGATGATATTAAAACTTACCTAAAACAAGTGTTTTAGGTACCTAAAACAATTTACCTAATACAATTGTTTTAGGTAAAATATACTTAAAAGCTTTGAATATTACCACTTATTAGAACGAGATAAAGCTTAATGGACCATCATGACCCAACCGATGTCATTTCTTGGTCAGTACGTTTTACTACTCCGTTTGGGTTACGCGGTGTTTCTGTATTCATGTATTGGTACTACCGATCTAGCTTTATCACTCTACCGTTAGCGTACATAACATCCAGAGTAACAAAGCCAATTCTGGAGGCAGTTGTCAACTTTTGGGACAGGTTGTACATTCCATATAATACATTATTTATAAAGGGCGAATAGTCAAAGTTGACCGATGATCATAACCAAAATCTTAAAAATGAATTTGTAGGAATTTATTCTGGAAGTATCGTAACTGTTGTAAAATGTTATAGTTTTTTCAAATCGCGTATTATTCAGCTCGATATAATAAAAAAAAAATAACAGTCGGCCTTTGTGTGAAGCCGAGACACAAAAATATGAAATATGAGGGAAGAGATTTTTCACCAATTTTTTAAAAGTTACTGTATGTCGAACCAAGACACTCATCATTTTTTTTTGTAATGTGTTCAGCCAGGACTTGGTCTGGAACCCCCTTTCGGTTTAACGTTGCTTTTTGAGACACCCTGTATACATAAATATTTACTAAGATCACCACTCCATTGTAATTTATTCTAATATACAAAAAATTGTGAACAAACATTACTAACACTAACACATGTTTAATCATTTAAAATTTTTATCACATTTAAACCAAATAATAAACATTTGAAACCCCTCCTGAAATATTGTAAACCCCGCCTATGGCCGACACAATGCAGACTCGGCGCGAACGGCTGTCTTGTTCTGTTTGGGAGTAAAATGGGAAATCGTCAAAATGCTTGTAAGATTAATGCAGTTTAGGAGAGGGTTTTATGTTAGGCGTCGGGAATGGATTCGAAATTTTGTGGACTAATGCGGGGCAGATCTGCTTCCCGCAGGAATCCTCTTCGATGCTTTAGGGACGCACCGGCCCAAAACGTGGAAGCTGACTAAATATTTACCGACGTTTCTGAGAATAGGTTTTCGTTTTTCTCGATCTGTAGATGCAGACCTCGGTAACACGATGAAATGATAAATGTGAGTATGTGGTTTTACATGGTGGACGTCAAATATTATTCGTCCTCTTTAATGGGAATAGAAAAAACTAATATTTTTGTAAAACAGAAAAACAAAGCTTAAAAAAATATACCTATGTCTTTGCACTTCCGAAAGTAAAAAACTATTTTAATCCTGTATTCGAGGGAGTTAATTATTATTTTAATCCAATGGGAATATTTTTTTTCTTCCTCTAATTTTAAAACTTAGTCTTGAAGTTCCTAAAAAGTCTTTCTACTTCACATTTAGGAACTTCAGACCAACATATGTATATATGTGCTAGTGTTCACCAAATTCTCAAGTAGGCTATGCAATTAAAAAATGTCCTGTCAAATCTAGATTAATGTAATTCCTTTATTTTGTATTAAGGATATGACGTGAAAAAAAACAAACAGGGATTTTCAATACAAAAATAATCGGTATGTCAAATATTAAGCTTGAACGAATAACTCAAATGAAGATAACTCGAAAAGATTTTATTTCACAAAAAGAAGACAATGAAGACGAGTCACTCAAATGCTTTGCATTGCAAGAGAGTTTTTTTATCTCCGATACTTCTAAATCACATCATAGCTACAATTTACAGAGTTCTGTTTAGTTTTTTTTTTTCAGTTCTGTACTTCTGATACGGATAACACGTTTAAGTAAAAAATGCAAGGTGTTCTATTTGATTTTTTTCGCAACCTTACAATTTAAGTTTGTTTTTTTAAATCCGTATTCTAAATTGTGATTGAGATAGTAAAAGATTAATCAAAAAATCGTGGGAAATCATTATTTGAATTTTTCGATTCGATGAAAATTAAAGGATAATAAGGGCTCCAGTTTTAGGTAGCTCTACCCCTATTCAAAGTTCGCGGTGCTACGGTTCTATCCCGTACGTCTCATATTATTATTCTTAGAACTTGACCGTTCTGAAGATATTATTATTAAAAAAAATTAAATATGGTAATCACAGCAGAACAAAAAGCTTTTATGATCAAAAGTTACTTTATAAATGGTAGAAGGGTTGATGGCCAGTGGATTTATTCAATACGGGATGCCTTCAACGCAGGAAACAAAATCAGAACAACATACTTTCAAGAACAACTTTCTTTCATCACAAGATCCCGTATTCTATCGACATTTTCATCGGTTCTTGAAGATGAAGGCCTTTCGCTGCGTGGTTCATCTTCAATCGACTCTCTTCTTTCTGAGAGTACCTTAAACCACCGAAATACCTGGGCTCTTGAAAAAACACTGTCTCCGTAGGCGTGTTGAAGTTTTGCAAAAATATCCGTTGCGCTGTGTCCAAGTCTGAAGCAAAACCTGACAGGACTCCGTTGCTCAAAATTAATGTCACTCATTTTTAAAACGCACCAGAGCAAGAACGATTTGTGAAAACAGTCACAAAGAACAAACAAATGACTATAACAAGTTCAAACTTGTACTGAAGGTGCATTACATGTTAACCTACCCCCTTCCATGTCCCGTCTTATCAGTGTTGCTAGATCTGGCGCTACGTTGCCAGTCTCGTTACTTAATTTACACACCTCGTAAGTAAGATTTCGTTTAAGAATGTTAACTAATAACTTTTCCGAGCTTTCCATCTTAAAGTACATTTACTCGGGTGGAAAGTAACTTCCTCGCAGTATAAAAAAATACTCTTTACTTCCTCCTTTCTACCCCGTCCGCGGATATATCATTCCCGTATCTCCCCGCGTATCCGGCGTTGATACTGGCGCATCCGCCATTATCCCAAATCGTCCTGGAGCCGTCCCTGGGGCGTTGCGCGAACGTATCTCGCGTACGCGAACTACGAGATTGCACCATTGTGCGACATAAGTGAGCCTGGAGGGTCCATTTGCATCGTTTTATCGGTATTGCGTCCAATTTCCACCGCCTAGTTCGTATGGCGGGCACGAAACGGCCTGTCAGCCCTCGCTCCGTGTCCCGTCCGGAACGGCCGTCCATTTGCTCCGGTAGGTTCGGGGTTGCGGAGAGATGGCCGCCTTCAATCGGAGTCAATCAATATTTACACGGCGACTAAATAAATAATCGCGAAAAAACTCGGAGAGGGTTAAGTTTACGGCCCTGATTGAGTTCAATCTGATCGACGGCGAATCGTTCCGAGATATAAATCTGAAGGCGGAGATAAATAGGAGTCGGTCGGCGTTATTAATGGAACGCATTCAGAGCGTGAAACTGGTATCTGAATCGCGGCATTTTACTTCCACGTACACGTGGTAGAATGGAAATACACCGGGTGACAGGTTCATGATATAGCCCCATATTCAAATATTCTGCAACCTAGATGCATAACAAATATCAACTTATGTACTGATTTGCATAAAAACAGCCAGTATTAGTTGAGCAATTTAAAATAACACGCAGACCATGGAAACACATGTACATGAGCTTGTTCCAAGAACTATGTCGTAACTCTTTCCGTGCGAAGGCAAGAAAATGTCTTGAAAATCTTGTTGAAAAATCGGTTCAATCAACCCCTGAAGATATTGCACTGGAATAGGTTCTAAAATATCGGCTATGTAACTAGCCAATAGTGTATGAGTTTTACCTCCAATATTCTCAGAAGACATTCTTCACGATCTGTAGTCCTTCTAGGACATCCTAATCTTGAAACAGAAAATCCAGCCTCTTTTATACCAACAATCCGACCAAGTTCAAAATCATGACAACATGGTCTGCAGATCCCCATGAATATGTGGAAACTCCTTTTGATCCACAAAAAGATGGTGTTTCGCTAGCGGAGAAGGCGAATTATCGGACCATTATTTTTAACCAAACTGTAACTGCGGAAATACGAAGTGTGTAAATTAAGTAATGCGGCTGACAACGTAGCGCCCGATCTAGCAACACTGCGGAGACGGGACCTACAAGTTTGAACTTTGTTCTTTGTGACTGTTTTCGTAACCGTTTTTTCTAGTGCGTTTTAAAAATGAGCAATTAATTTTGAGCAACGGTGTGCTATCAAGTTTTGCTTCGGACTTAGACAAAACGCAACGGAGACAATGTTTTTTAAGAGCCCAGATTTTTTGAAGCAGGCATTCTCAGAAAGAAGAGCGTCGATTGCAGATGAACCAAGCAGCTGAAGGCCTTAATCTTCAAGAACCAATGAAAATGTCGACAGAGTACAGGATCTTGTGCGTTCAGATCGTAGGTTGACGGCAAGAATGATCGGAAAAGAGTTAAATTTGAATCACACGACGTTCATCAGATTTTGACTAACGAATTGGGGATGAGAAAAATCTGGAAAAAAATGGTTCCAAAAAAACCTTTGCAGGAACAAAAGGACATCAGGAAAGAAAGGTGTCCTGACTTTTTGGAATCGATTGAATATGATCCCCATTTTATGGAACGTGTCATTATTGGTACTGAGACTTGAGTGTTCGAGTACGACTCGGAAACCAAGCGCCAAAGCATGGAATGGCACACTTCAACCTCTCCAAGCCCAAAAAAAGCAAGAATGACAAAGTCGAAAATTAAATACATGCTGATTTGCTTTTTGATAGCCAGGAAATTGTTCAAAGGTTCTTGATAAGGATGATGCGTGTAAGACCAAACATCAAGAAAGCAACTATTTTGGAAAATGCATTTGACCACATGATGTGCCGAGTTTGTTTGCGCATACAAACTGAAAAACAATATATTGAACATTTGCTCTAAAAATAAATATTTTTCATTATTGCACATTCATAACTAAATTCCAAACTACCTAAATTGAGAATGTATTTGTAGGCATGATATTTTTGCATAATGTTTCAAGGAATTACATGAACAAATGAACGCTCAGAAAAGCTATCGCCCCACAACCTTGTACAGATTTTCCTTGAGAATCGCTGAAGATTTTCGTGTTTTTTTTCCTCTAATTAAAAGTGAAGACGCGGCCGACGTACCGAGGGGTCGTTTTTTTCTACATGAGGATTACGCTGAAAGGCAGCAATAATTTAGAAAGCCTCTTAATGATCGGGGTGGTACGCAGATTATCGGCGTAAGAGAGAGACGGCCTCTCCAAACACGTTCGGCCTATTGAGTCTGGTTTACCCCGCTTCGCAAACAGCCACAGTCAATTGAAAGGAAGTCGGCATGTCAGCGCTTTTTGGAGAACTCCGGGGCCCCGGCTCGGCTCCGGTTCAATGAATGCGGGATGAACTACCACAAAAGTTTTCTACTTTTTCATTAATTTAAGAATGCATTACGCTGGCTGGGAGTCGCGGCGCAGCTGTATAATTATCAGAGACAGTGGACGGTGTTTCGGAATTGAGGTTTAAAAAAATAACCGGGGAAAATTAAAAAAGTTCTCTTAAAACTTCTGGTAATTGAAAATCTAGTTCTCAAGAAAATATAGTAGGTATGAAACTTATAATAAAATGACTATATAACGAGCCTCATCAAAACCATCCATGAACGAGAAAAGTACAATGTGAAAGGTTAAATTTTTGCCTTTGAATCTAATGACTGGAATTTATTCTATGTTTTATCTATTTTTTTTTGCCTTTAGAATGGGTTAATTGAAAGATGAAATGAGATAAAAATAATAATTTGAATTGCAGAAACATTTAATGACTATTTTATTACTAAAATTGTTAAACATACCCCCCCCCCCCCCCCCAACATTGTTCTAAGTATTTCTGGCATCTTTTCCGAATAGAACTGAAAATTTCACTTTCACACACTTTCAATCGGCCTTTATTTTTAGCAATATTCATGGCAACCTAGGTGTACCTAGTACCCCAGGTGAAATTACACTGGAAATATTTCTGTCAAATATAACGTAAATAATCAAATTCTGAAAAGAAAAAAATGTTCACGTGTTATATCAAATTACAAATGTAATAATATCCCAGTTAAAATACTTAATAATTGTCATCGTCACCGTATTACAAAACGTTTCTGTCAGCATGCCCGACCTGCTTCATAATTTTGTTTCATATTCTCTTTCAGAATCAAAACATCAACAATATGTAAATATTTTTTACATACACTGTCCGTCATAAAGTTGGAACCATATGGGATTTTTTTTTTAATATTAGGGTTTGATAAAAACTTTTGGTGATAATCACTTCTGCTCCCAAAATATATCAACATCTGGCAACTGTCAAATTTGTGATTTTCCAAAAAAAAAAAATCTTTAAAAATTGGCCTAAATTGTTAATATTTCGATCACGACTTTTCGTAGATACTGACAATTCGAAATTAGTTTCGTTACCATATGAACCTAAATTTACCCGTGGACTAGATAAAGTTTTTAAAAATATCAATATCAATTTGATTCATAATTCTAAAAATAAACTATAAACGCTTTTGGGCAACCCCAAAGATAAAGTCGACAATGACAAAGTCAGGAATATACGAAATAAGTTGTAAAGATTGTGATCAAAAGTATATTGGGCAAACAAAAAGATCTATTTTTACTAGATTTAAAGAACACATGGCTCATTTGAAATATGGCAGAACGGAAAAATCTTGTGTGGACCAACATGCCAACCATAGGATAGATATCAATAATTTAAAATTATATAAGAAATGTAGCAAACAGTAGACAGTCGGATCCATTTGAAAGTTTAGAAATCATTAAATACACCAGTAGTATGAATAAGGACAATGGTCCAATACCAACCCAATATATGTTACAGTTCAGTGAACCGCGACGGCAGATTAAGTATAAAGAGAGCAGGTGTGTAGGTTAGAATTTAGTTTTAAGCTTCTCCTAAAGATGCCAACTTAGTTGGCGAAACGCGCGTCGAGAAAGGTATAATAATTCGGTGTTTCCTGGAAAACGTCCAGTTTTTTGTTTCTACGCCGAAGGTTCCAGTGCCCCTTCCAGGATTAGAAAGTAGTGAAAAGTAGAACTACGTATTTAAATGCACTGTATGAGCGTGTTACTAAAATCTCGTTCATTTTTAAGTGTAAATTTAACACTAAACTATCATTGACTTATGTATCCCCAACCAAGGTTTTAAAATCTAGAACAGGTTTGCACAGAATAAATTCCTTCATGTCAAAATCATCAATGGGAAACAGAACGTTTTAGAGGTTCAGTTCCAGAAAAATAAAACGGTACAAAATAATTTTCTACAAAATGAAATAATATAATCCCAAATAATAGACATTAAGAGATATTCGCCAATTGAATGTCGATATTCCCGAAGCTTCGGTATATTTATAGCTTTGGTTATGCATCCGGACTTTTTTGGAACCACTTCAAATAAGGGTATGCGAGCTTCCATTAACAAAATTCGATTGAGGAGAGGAACGAAAGCTGTCGGAAGCATTTAGTAAATGGAATGCGACACTTGATGTGTTCGGGTCTCCTCCATCACTTTGCATGAACGACATATCGATCGAATTGAACGGCAAGCATTATAATTCGGAGGCTGGGGAGAACAACTTATATTACAGATATAAAAATTATTCATGGTCGTCTCTTGTGAAGGCAACTCCAATAATCTGAAGGAACCTTTGAAACCTAGAAAAAGATACCTACTGGATAGTCCAATAAAAAAATGTAAGTTCCGTCAGTTTTTGAAGTTTGAGGCACTAATCCATACAGTTTGTGTAAAGCAACTGGCCAACATCGGCCAGTTGTGAAAAAGGACAAATGCTACACCTCTTGTTCTAACAAGCACAGGTGGTGAGAGGGCCGGTCTTATTCTCTCACTACCCTCGATGCGTGTGCGGTTGATTCGTATCTGTCCTTTTCCTTCTGTTGTTCTACTTCTGTTTGTCCTTTTTCATAAGTGGCCGATGTCGGCGTTACACACACGGTATATGTTATGTGCAGTCAGTAGTGCACTTGAATACACTAAATGCGGATATGTGTTATCTTACAATTAGAAGAATTAGAAATATTTTCATAGTAGTTTACAGTCCATTCCTCGCTATTTTTTATGAAATTTTATTTATAAGCAAACAGTATATAAACTCGCGGACAATCTATCCGAATCTACAAAATTCCTATATAAGAAATTTTTGACATATTTTGTATATGGGGTATTTCACGCCAACTAAGTGAGGTCAAAAAAAAATTTCTGTTCGAAACATATCACAATCGATAGTACTTGCTAAAGAACTAACTTCCCTAACATTTTAGATTTTTTGAGCCACAAGGAGAGGGATGGTGCGGGTGAGAAAATACAAATTTTCGTTTCGACTCTAAAATATCAATCTTTCTCAATAAAAAAAATGAAAAAAGAAATAAAAAGGTTGCAATGGTTTTCGATGTATTTTTTGCGTAGAATACGATAAAAATATGTTCAAAATTATTGGGGGTAGTTTCCACCCTTATTTTGAGGATTGAAAGTTTAAAATCGAAATTTCGAAAAGTATGACATGATTTTTTTTTATTTTTTTTTAACTTCTTCCTTTTTTTGTACTTTCGATTAAATTTTGATTCATAATAGGCGTGGACCAAGAACTGACCCAAAAAACGGCCCAAAGGTGAAAAAGTGAATAATACATTCCAAGGTTTTTGGGGCCGCTGATCACGAATCTAACGTCAGATTTTCAAAAAACAACATGGCGGATCCAGTATGGTAGTCAACTTTTACAAGATGGGTAAATTTTGGAATTTAAAAAATACCATCGTATTCTACAGGAAATTTTCTACGTTAGATTCGTAATCAGCGTCCCCAAAAACCTTGGAATATATTATTCACTTGCCATTTACTATCTCACAGGATGAGAAAATACACTAAAACCACGTGTTTTCACCTTTGGGCCGTTTTTAATGGTCGACGCCCATTATGAATTAAAAATTAATCGAAAGTACAAAAAAAAGAGACATTAAAGAAAAAAATCGTCACACTTTTCGAAATTTCGATTTTAAACTTTCAATCCTCAAAATAAGGGTGAAAACTACCCCCAATAATTTTGAAAATATTTTTATCGTATTCTACGCAAAAAAACAACTTAGAAAACCATTGCAACCTTCTTTTTATTTTTATTTTTTTTTTATTGAGAAAGATTGAAATTTTAGAGTCGAAACGAAAATTTGTATTTTTTCACCCTCACCATCCCTTTCCCTGGTGGCTCAAAAAATCTAAAATTTTAGGGAAGTCAAAAAAAGTTATCTTATAATTCATAACCTTTGAAATATCCCCTATATCCTGTATGTGTCTCCACATGTACCATATGTATTCTTAAATCAATTGTGAGCCATGAAAAAAAAAAAGAAAGTTAGACCTAAATGAAGAATAAGACAGATAAAACTGGCACACCTAACAGGCACGTCGCACACAGCAGGCAGGTCAGTAATGACGTAGTGAGTCGAATCGCATTTGTTGACGATTTTGTACCTTCCCTTTTTCAATGAGAACCAGGCGCCCGCACAAGCCAAGGGAGTGGGGGGAGCAGTTCACTGATTTGTGTAAGACCACGGCAACGTTTGTGTCTGTCTCACTTAATGAACCTCTCTTTTCACATTTGGAGAATAAAATTCATTTCACATATGATATAAGAATAGTAGGTAATAGATTTCGTGAAAAAAAACTTGTGTCTATTTCGACCCTGCAAATTTTGCAGTGTCCTTACCAAACGCGGATCTTTTACAGTGCAAAATATTAACTTTATCTTCACTCCAGTTGTAATTAGTCACATAAACTGATAAAGTTTTCTAATTCATTTTGATGTTGCTGTAAACCAAATCTAATTCATCAACTACATACTTACAAATTATATTTTTGTTATCATCTTCTGTAAATATATTCCTATTTCATATAGTGTTATATATACTATGTAAGTTTACTACTTACATATTTTTATTACGCTTATTACCCTTGTACACAAAAAGAGAATTTATTAAAATAAGTATTGCTAAAAATAACATAAATATCCGAAGTTCATTTCATAGAGTAGTATTAGAGTAGGCCCATTCCGCGGTAATGGATACCAAGGAGCAAAAAAATAATTTTCGAATATACGTTAAAATAGAAAATTAACAGGTATTATATTCTCAAATTCCATAATTCAAAAGAAATTCATCAATATTTTCGCCGATTTTCGTAATATTTTCTTCAAACTCAGACGGTTCCAATTAGGTAGTGTGTAGTATAGAGAAAAAAAATTAAAGTGGCAACGCTGTTTTTGACGTAAATCACATTGATAGACCGCCATTTTCGTTTACTTTGGCTACCGTCAATTGTCATTATTTGTCGTGAAAAACTTTGAATTTATCAGGTAAGTACAACTCATTTTATTGATAAAATTGTAACCGCGGGAAAAACAATAAGAATTACAGAACAGAAAATATCTAAAATCTTATAACACTAGTTTTAATAGTCTATATTAATAAATAAAGCCTCAAAGTGTACTAAGCTTTTGTTTTATTTTCACTCGTAACACCCGTCACAAATCTTGTAACATCCGTCACAAGTTTTGCTTGCAAAAAAAAATGTAAAAAACAATATATCCACAAATCTCTTACGATTATCAGAAATGAAGATCATTTATCTCTCTACTTAGCTATTCGTTTTGTTGCAAAAACTTCTAATTTAGCTGAACTCTGATGTTTAGCCAACAAGGTAGCATATTTTGCAAAAGTACAAGTAACACCCGTCACAGGACTTAAACCTATTATTGCATTTAAACGCCTGAGTAATTCCTAATACGTTTTTGTTTTAATTAAAATATCATTGAAATGAAGTGAATTATACTCAAAACGCAGACAATTTTGTTCTAATTTAGGAGTTATAACAGTTAGAATGCGTACAAATGTAACACCCGTCACCGCGGAATGGCCCAGTAGTATTTTTGAGAAATATTTTTATAGGTCCGTACGAATGCACCTTCATAAATTTAGATAAATTTAAGATATCGTTCTAGAAATATAGAATAGTTCAAGGAGTAACATTTTCTGAGTAAGATGTGACAGTAAATAAAGTTTTAGTATTTCTGCATTCCTAATATTCAGTTTTAATTCATGCTTTACTTTTGATATATAAAATACCTGTCACATAAACTAGAATATTGTAATATGTTATTGTAATTGTTAGTGCTTGGCCATTTAATATTATTAATTTTTCAATTACTGTCATCTACATAAATAATGTTTAATTTGAATTATGTTATAAGATATAGTAAGGAAATCCAAAACACCAATATAATATTTATCTTGTTTGTTACCAAGGTCCATTTTCAAGATACGATAACAAAAACTATAAAATCCGTTTTGGCTTTATTCATACTTTTCCCAAATGCAAAAAGTTGTAGGCAATCATATATGAATTTTATAAACAAAAAATGATCACAGCTACTCGATCACTTCTTGACAAAATTCAATACCAAAAATGTTGTTTGTATCCTTCCACAATCGCGTATATATTTCAAATATGCATTCTGAACTTTATTAACAAAGAAAACAATTAAATTGAATGAAAAGTGAAAAAGACCATAAAGGGAAAAAACTGACGGTTAATAATTGCAACAAAAAAAAGTGTAAATCCAGATAAGTTGATATTTTGAAATGAGATTATTAATATAAAGCACTACATAACTACTTAAAATAACAATTGCCAGGCTATTTTTACTCCGATTCTTGCTAGAAATATGCAATGTGCTTTCAATGCAAAGTTGTTCTTTTAATCACAGTCACCGAACTGAAACTATCTACGGCAACTTTACATTTCCTATTGATAAAGTAATGAACAGAAGTTTTTCCCATTAGTCTTCGAGACAGCTGCCGAACGCTCCTTTGTTTTTGTTTTTTACTGCTGACTTGTACTTTTCCTCGTATCACGAAATGTACTGTCAAACTTGGGAAATATACTGAGTCGACGTTTTTAGTAGCTGATAACAATTCACCTTTCGTTTTACAGATATACATTTTAACTGACGGCCTAAATATGTACTATAAAGAGGGTATATCGGATATGTATAACGAGTTATTTAATTATTTAATTGGCAAGGCTGCCACATAATGTGACAGCCATTATTTATTTTAATATTTTGACAGATACTTGTCAACAACAAAGTTTCACTTCGAGCTTCGACATAACCACTATTTCCATCTCTCTCGTTCAAAGCCAAATTTGATGACATTTGTTTTTAATGGCTCATTACTTAACCCTTAACTGGTCTGGTGTCGTCAGACAGACTATGCCATAAAAAATAATTATTTCTTATTGGTTAATGAAATCATCTACGTACCAACTCTTCAACCTAATTCTTCTATTGGAACATAACATAATGACAAAATACCTATGCCTGCAATGTAGAAAGGCTGTCTGTATAAAAAAACACAACCAATTTGAAATGGATGTGCAGAAAAACGATACAGTTTAGTTCTTGCTGGATTTTTCTTTTTCTTTAATATCCAGTCAATTTGATTGTTTTATTTGAGAACTTAGGTGTAGTCAAACCTCCGATTTATATTGTTTATTTATTTTTTGGAGTAAAATTTATAAGCGTGTAATTTTCTCAATATTTCAGCATACTATTTCTTTATTCAGTATTTTATTTTTATTTTTGTTTTAATCATAATCACAGTCTTCTTTACAAATCACCGCTCAGTGATGTTCATAATATCTATGTTTAATAAAATATTTAATTTATTTTTGTTTTGGTATTTTTATTTTGTCTAAAAAATAGTAGACTCTGAGACGACGCCTAACCATTTATGTGACAATTATGGCACCAGACGAGTTAAGGGTTAATGTATTTTTTCAAATAATGGTCAAAAAACATGTAGAGTGTGGCCCAAAAGAGAGAGATTTTTCAAAAACTGTACGCCAGACAAAAATTAAATATTGCATATTTATATGACTACTATATATCAGTACCTATATGTTTATATACCAGCACCGAAGTATATATCTACGTTATTATATATTTTTTTGTTTTCTGAATTTTACACCTTAATTAAAAAAATAATATATACCTAGATCCCTAAGTTCGATTTTTAATCCTCTTCAAAATTCGATGTAATAGGTAAAATCTCTATATTTCCAACTTGAAAGAAGTAATATCCAATCGATTATTTCTTATAACGTCATTGATGACAATATCTCAACATACGAGGTGTGTAAATTAAGTAATGAGTAAAGCCGGCAGATCAGGGCGGGGGGCCATAATCGGACGCGTCATACTACTTACTACTTGTATGTGCAAAAACAAAATTCACGAAAACAATAAACTGTTGCAATTTAGAAAGAGATGTGTTAAACTTACCCTGTTATTTACGTTGAGATGTGTGAAAACTTGACTGTCAACGTAACGCCCGTTCTAGCAACACTGCGGAGACGGGTCATGGACAGGCGGTAGGTTAACATGTAATGCAGCGGCAATATAAGTTTGAACTTGTTAGAATCATTTGTTTATTCTTTGTGATTGTTTTCGTAAACCGTTTTTTTTCTAGTGCGTTTTAAAAATGAGTGACATTAATTTGAGCAACGGTGTGCCATCAGGTTTTTCCTCAGACTTGGACACAGCGCAACAGATACTTTTGCAAAATTTCAATACGCCTACGGAGACTCATCTCTCTACGGATTCTCAGAAGGAAGAGAGTCGGTTGACGACAAGCTGATCGGGGAAGAATTAAATTTGAATCACACCACTGTTCATTAGATTTTGACTAACGAATTGGGGATGAGAAAAATCTGCACAAATATGGTTCCAGAAAACCTTTCGCAGGAGCATGGGGAGGGAAAGGTGTCTTTGGAATTGATTGAAAATGATCTCCATCTTGTGGAACGTGTCATTACGGGTAATGAGACTTGGGTGTTTGAGTACGACCCGGAAACCAAGCGCCAAAGCATGGAATGGCATACTTCGAGCTCTCCAATACACAAAAAAAAAAGAATGAGCAAGTCGAAGATCAAATGCATGCTGATTTTCTTTTTTAATAGTCAGGGAATTGTCCACAAAGAGTTTGTGTCCCCAGGCCAAATAGTCAATCAACACTTTTATAGAGAGGTCCTTGAAAAATTTCGAAAAAGGGTCATGTGTGTGAGACCAAACATCAAAAACAACTGGACGTTGCATCACCACAATGTGCCTTGTCACACAGCCATTTCATAAACGAGTTTTTAGCCGGTAAAAACATTCCTGTGGCTCCTCAGCCTCCTTATGCGCCTGACTTGAGTACTTGTGACTTTTTTCTCTTCCCGAGATTGAAAAATCACCTCAAGGGACGTCATTTTGAACCATAGATAACATTCAAACGGCTGCAACCAACCAGCTGAAAACTATTCCAGTATATGAGTTCCAGCACTGCTATGAGGAATTGAAGAACCGTCTTCAGCGCTGTGTGGCTTCCCAAGGAAGTTATTTTGAAGCAGACAATACTGAATTGTAATTATAGTCTCATTACTTAATTTACACACCTCGTATAACATATTTGACGACGTTAACAAATTAAAATGACGTTTTTAAGAAACGTTATAGACAAATAAGAACGAAAATATTAATGAGCAAAAATCTTATTTTTGAAATGCAGAAATGTATCTACCTAATAAAACTATTGAATATGTGCTGTCCGATTATCTAGTTAAAGTCAGCATAATATAAAAAAATGACAATCCATATTAACAACATTTTATTTAAATCCTAATATATAAGCTTTATTTCAACAACACGACAATTAACAAAAATATTCAAAAAAAAGTCATAATTAACTCAATGGTACAACGCAAACTGCCACGAATTGTTCATATATCTTCCTGCATCATCCATCCGCGAGGCAGAGAGATGTGAATATTTGATATCGTAAAACAGAGCGTTTAGGAGAAAAGAAATTGATGGAATACTCTACTTAGGGGTGAGCCATATCTCGAGGGCCTGTTTTATTTGACAAAGTGATGCGACACACGAGCACAATTTTGTTTTAACGTGTTCAGAATTCAAAAGCATACACACAGTGAATTCACTGGTGGACAATAATAACACAGGCCTGCGAAGTTATATACTTCTGAATCCACTAGTATAATGCATCGGAATAAGTTATGTCAAGATTTTGGGATACCCTAACTAAAAAGCAGAAAATCAGTTTTTTTGGTAGAACCAAAATATTATTATTATTTCGCAGAATGTATGGTTACATTTCTCGGCGTAAACGCTGGAAAACATTCACCCAACTATGCTGCAGACAAAGATGGGTTGGTTATCCATACCCATCCTCGTCCCCATCAGGATGGGCAGTCACAATGCTACGATGTTGTTAGCGAATCTTGATCGTCATCACTCAGTCTGCCGATATCACTAAGGCATGTCTCTCTACTTTCTCTAGTCTCCAAAGGCGCTTGAGACCGTTTGCTAGGATTTCATAATTTGCGATCTTCTTTCGTTTAGCCTCCTAAATGTTGTGGTTGAGTGGCACTGCGATCTCTATGATGATCCCTCTTCGTCGTTCCTTATTTATCAGCACAATATCTGGTCGAATGAAGCCTTCTTTAGAAGTGTTCTTTAGTTTCTCCTGGAGATCTACATTTCCTACATGTATCTCCAACGTCGTCCCGTCGTTCAGGGTATGTTTCCGGTAATTTCTGGTTTTTATAACCCTGTCCTGAATAGCTGTCAAGAACCCTTCGGTTTCAGGATACAAATAATCGTTGATAAGCCATTTTACTGAATTGTCGTTGTCAATGTAGCATTTTTAGAGAATGGCCCTGTAACGCTTGTTTCATCTACTGTGGCTGAAACTCCTGTTCTGTTGATATGTTGACCTGCAGAAACTCCCTCCCAAACACAAAAGGTGTATAGCCAGAGTTCTCCCTTGCTCCTTGCTGTTAGTAGCGAGTCCCTGTTGGTGAGCAATTTTAAGGCATAGATTTTTTATGTTTAGTTGATCTCTCCCACCTTATCTACCGCGATACATAGAGTCTGATCACTGATGAGTACAGGTGCCTGCTTCAGTTAGAAGCCTACTGGTAAGTCGGCCGAATTCGTCGTGATCAATAATGGATCATTTAACTATTCCAAATGAGTATGGTAGTACTGAGACAGCCCACGACTTGATGGTTTTGATAATACTGAATCCCGATGTTAGAATATTCAGCAGCTTTGTCACGCTGCTTTTATATTTGTCCTGGAAATCTCTTCAGCTGTGTGTAGTTAAGATTGTTGTTTTGGTTACTTCCGACAATCATTTGGTCGAGATATTTGTTGTGTGACAACTTCCTTGATCCATGGGGTATTTTCGTTGCATGCGTCGACGAACTCCATATTAAATTACAATACATCGTGAAACGCGCTAGATTGATTTCTGCACGTTGGTCGCCATCTTGTCTCTTCTAGCTTCTATTCTAGTATATTACGAACGGGTCCGTAAATATATGCGTCGACGAATTCCATATTAAATTACAATACATTGTGAAATGCGCTAGATTGATTTCTGCACGTTGGTCATCATCTAGTCTCTTCTAGCTTCTATTCTAATATATTACGAACTGGTCCGTGTCAAAATCATATGAATTTTTTTCTTCTATTCTAATAAAAACTGTAGAAAAACCGTGACGAAAATAGTAAATTAAAAAAAATTGTTGGTATCTTTCCTTTTTTTTTTTTTTTTTGCCTTTACGGCACGGTGGCACCGTACAGTGCCAACCTTTTTTAAAACAGTTTTTTGCGATTTTGAAGTAGTTTAAATTCGATTTAACCTATGTGTTTTGTATTTTTTATGATCGTGGGATGTTACAGAATTACAATTCATACACAAGGTATGAATTTGTTTGTCAATTTATTTATTAAAATAAATTGACAAACAAATATAAAATACGTATATAATATAAATATAAATATATATAATTTATTAAAATAAATTAAATGTATTATTTTACAAATTAAAAAAAAAACAATCATATTTTTAACAAAAATTCATTATTGGAGAAATTTTTTAGCTTCATCGTGCGGAAAAATTAAACAGAGACTTTCGAAATCGCCGATTACGAATCTGTCCGTCATAATTTAGAAATTCAAAATGGCGGATCCAAGATGGCGGACAAAATTTCCAAATATCACTGGATTTCATAAAAAAACTATTATACAATGGTTTTTGGTGTGGCTGATTACGAATCTCATGAATTCAAAATGGCGTATCCAGGATGGCGGAAAAAAATATCACCGGATTTCATTAAAAATTTCATATAATGGTTTTCGGGGTCGCTGATTACGAAACTGAAAATTCAAATTTTGAAAATTCAAAATGGCGGGTCCAAGATGGCGGACGAAAATTTGAAATACAATCAGATTTCATTGAAAATTACTGTATAGAGGTTTACAGCGTTGCTGGTTGCGGATCTGACCTCAAATTTTGAAAATTAGAAATGGCGTATCCATGATACCCAAAAATTTGAAATAATACCGGATTTAAAAAAATGCCATATACAAGTATTCGGACTTGAACTCAGATTTTTTGAAAAAGCGTTAGAATCGTCATAAAATCGGGACAGTAGAATCAAAAAGAGAGCCGCTCTCAGCCTAACCCAGAAATACGAACAAGGACGTGGCGGTTATTATCACCATTTTTTTTTTTTTTTTTTTTAATTTTTTTTTTTTTACTTTTTTTCAGTTTTTATTAGTTTTTCTTTGTTTTTACTTGGTTTTTATTTTTTTTTTTTTTTTTTTTTCATATAAATTTAACTTGACTACTTTCCATAGCTTATACTTTAAAAAAATGTAATGTATTTTTTCTACTTTTTCACAAATGATAGAATCAAGGTTGCCTAAAACCAGAATTTATGTCTGGTTTTAGGCTACCGTTTTTGAAAAACTTCCTATATGGAATTTTTGGTGAAATTCAGTAATATTTAAAATATTTAGTCATCATAGTGGATCCGCCATTCGGAATTTTTAAAATCTAAGTTCAGGTTGGTAATCTCTAAATTCTCTGTGTATCAATTTTCAATAAAATCCGGTAATAGTTGAAATTTTTGTCCGCCATATTGGATCCGCCATTTTAAATCTGAAGTCAGATTCGTAATCAGCGACCCCGAAAACCATTGTATCATATTTTTTAATGAAATCCGGTGATATTTGAAATTTTTGTCAGCCATCTTGGATCCGCCATTTTGAATTTCTAAATTCTGAGGTCAGATTCGTAATCAGCGACCCCGAAAACCCCTGTATACCAATTTTTATGAGAAACGGATTATATAAAAAATGTATGCCGCAAAGGGTTAAGAGTGATTGTGGAAAAGTCAATTTTCTTCCGCCGAAACAAAAGAATGAGTGATCCTGTACAGTTCCTTCGGGTATAAAATTCGCATTGTCAGTATTAATCAAGATTTGTACCCAATAAATGAACGTAATCTGTAAATTGTCGGTTTATTTCCTATTTGGACGCACTTGAAAAATGACACGCCATTTAATTTCTACCTCTATTAATCATACCGCACTGCAACGCTACTGCCGGCGCCTTAGAAAGAACGAGTATTTAATTTGACCTTCCGCCGGAATTAATGAACGTCATCCTCGGCTCTAACAAGGGTAACGTACACGAGCAATGCTCTAACGAGGAGCTCAACGGATACCTTGAACACCTCGGGTGTGATCCCGTTTATTACAGATGAGATTTTCAGGAACACCACAAATATACTTCAGAAACAAAATTTCCGTCCAACATTAACATTTGTTGTGGATGTTGTGTGTGAGATTCCAACATCTAGTAAGGATATTTGCAGGGCCTAGTATCGATAGATTTGTTATTTTATGGCTCATTTAAGCGAAACGTTTCGCTGGAAAATATAATACAGTGAAGCCTCGTTATACCCAGTGACAGCTGGTGCTAAAGTTTGCAGGTTTGCTCAACCTCCAAAAAATTATTGGAAGCATCGCCATTTTTATTTTTTAATTGCAATCGTAATAAAAGTAAAAAGTAGGAAATTTATGACGACATACCTACAGATTTGTCGCTACCCGTCGTATATTTGTACATACCGGTTAGGAAAGTGCAAGATTTCAAAGCCGAGCATTAATAAATAAGAAAAGAATAAACTCTTCAAGTAAAGGGAACTGACAGAGAAATATTATATCCTTAGTTGCCAGACTGATATGTCGTTTTAAAACTGTTATAATTTATTCTCTGTCTTTTTCTCTTTTATTGTCTGTCTCTGTGTTTACATCAATAGGGAACCAATAAAATTATGTAGGCGGGACGCCCCCGCCCATAAATTATAATGCGCACGTGTGAATTGAATTCTTGTCTAGACTCTACGTACAATAACCGAAATAAAGAATCAGTTTAGCCATGTCTGCGTAAATATAATGTGTGGTTTCAACAACACGGCTGCCCGGTCCACAACAGCCGACAAGTAACAAATTTCTTGGAAACCACATTTCCTGGGCGACTTATTAGTACTACGGGCACAATTAAATGGCCACCCAGATCCCCCAATTTATCGCCCAACGACTTCTTCCTTTGGGGATATTTAAAACAAACTATTTACAGACATGAACATGAAAGACCACAAAATTTAAATGATTTACGGGCCAGAATTGTACAAGTCCTAAATAATATTTCCCCTGAAGTGTTAGAACGCGTAAGAACTGAGTTCTACGATAGACTAGGTTTTTGCGAAGCACAAAGCGGCGACATTTTTGAACCACTTATTCAATAGGCATTTTTTCTTTATTTCGTATTATAACCGGTTGATTTATATTTTTATTTTTTATAGAACTTCAATTTTATTTTTTTACAGACCGGTTAATTAAGGAATACAAATATTTAAAATAAATACAATTATGTTCGTACACTTCTTTTAAGTGTATGGGATAATTGTAAAAGTCAAAATTACGTAAGAATTTCGTTTCATACGGCTAAGTTGATGTACACCCTCATAGCTGCGAACAAGTACTGAGTTCCACTCCACTCAAATTCGATGAAAGGCGTGTAGGCAATATCCCTCCCCACAACCTGTTAGGTCTCATACGTTTCCAATAGGTGCACAAGCGTAAACTACTGTAGCATCTAACTGTCTTTGTCTGTCTTTACTGGTGTCTTTTAACTTATTTTCTTCTACACATATATCGCCAATATGTAATGGTGCAATTTCCCATGGTGTATATGAGGTGTATAAATTAAGTAATAAGACTGATTATTTTAATTTTTCTTATTCGAATAGATTTACAATTCAATATTGTCTCCTTCAAAATAACTCCCTTGGGAAGCCGCACAGCGCTGGAGACGGCTCTTCCATTCCTCATAGCAGTGCTGGAACTTACTGGAATAGCCTTCAGCTGGTCTAAATGTTTTCTATGGTCCCAAAATATAGGTATATATTGGTCCCAAACTATAACTTTATTTAATTAAAAACGCAAAAACCAAAAAAAAATGGTGATCCTTGAGTTACTCATTCTTGATTGTTTGGGTCTTGGAAAGCTTGAAGTGTGTCATTCCATGCTTTGGCGCTTGATTTCCGGATCGTACTCAAACATCCAAGTCTCATCACCTGTATTGACACGTTCCATAAATGGGTATCATTTTCAATCGATTCCAAAAAGTCAATACACCATTTCTCTCCTGATGTCCTTTTGTTACTGCGAAAGGTTTTTTGGAACCATTTTTGAGCAGATTTTTCTCATCCCCAATTCTAATTAATAATTTTAATAGGTAATTAATCTATTTTGAAAAAAGTCACAAAATCAAAAAGTTCACATTTTCTGCATCAGAAAATTTTCTGTTGAAAATGCCCTTACTGTAGTTCTATACCATCAAGCTAGTTAAGAAGAGGTATTAAAATGTCCCTCCTATACCTTTGAACAGTGATAGCATTACTATAGAAAATTAGTCCAAAAAATTCTTGTTTTACGAATTGCACACCAAAGACCGATTTTCTGTGTATGTAGAGAGGCTTTGACAAAATAAGTTTTGGTTTCACCAAACTCCACATTCTCGTATTTTGAGAGCTCCCAGAAGTAATCAGTTGAAACAAAGCTTCATCAGAAAAAAAAACTTTATTAGAGCACTCCTCATTAATATTGTTCGAACACCCCTCGCAAAATGCTGCCTACAACTTCAAGTACTTCAACAAGTTCTTTGTGACAAACTAAATTGGTATGGAAAGAAGAAACGAAGAAAAAAACGAAAGCGTGTTGTCCTGTCCTGTTGATAGTTTGTGTTTTTATCTTTTTTTACGTTCATTACATATGTGTATAGATAGAACTGCCAATGTTCGTAACGTACCACCTAATGTGACAGTAACAACAACACTGAAAAAGGAGAAATAAATCTCCGAAACGTTGGCAAAAATCAAATCGTTGTTGTTTATTCCGGACCTAAAATCCGACAAACCAAAAAAATATTTTGTTATCCTTTTCATAATAAAGATTGATTTGGTCCCTATTTTTTTTTTATATCAAATCGTGAATGTACCTTTGCGCCACCCAGTATAATGCAAGGTCAAACTTCTACTCCAGTTTACCATGACACTCCACTACACAATACTACGACGCTATAAAAAAAACGTGTATTTAGTTTGACCTTCCGTCGGCATTAGGATTAATATTAATATTAAGTACTCGCCGTCAGCGTGTGAAGATTTCCCATTTTTAAAATATACGTAAAACTAGAAGGTTTTTTTTTAAATCTCTATAACTCAGCGGCATTTTATGCTACTTTAACGTTTCAAAAAAACAATTAACTCTGCATTAAACGACCTATAAAGGTCCCAATGCGACGTAACTGTAACTTACACCGGTGAGACAGTAGAGGTTACTAAACTCAATTTTTTCAGGAATTTTTGGATTTTTCGTTGTTATTTCATAAATGGCTGTAGCTACAGGACAAATGTAAATGACAAAGCTGTAGCAAATGAAATTTTCTAAAAAAACTCCTGTGAGCTGAATCTCTATTACTGATATTTCTCGAGATAATGAGCTTTGATTTTTTTATAACTTATACTTACTTACTTATCTATTCATTTTTCATTTTTTTTTTCTCATACCATATTAGAGATATATTTCATATTTTTATGTACCCATTTCATATATTTCAGATACATATATTTATAGACATATATTATAAGTATACCCAACAATTTTATATATAAAGGACTATTACATACAAGGGGTTTTTGTTTTATGAAAAGACAAAGAAAACTTTTCTTTCGGTATTAACGTTTTCATGGAAATTACAGCCTTAAATATTTTTTAGGTTACTTACCTTTTTATTATCTTCCTAACTTTGGAAAAATAGATAATAACTTAAAAATGTGAGAAAAAAACATGAAAAATGTATAGATTTAAAGATTTAAGGCAAAAAATTCATGAAAATTCGCAAGTTATAAAAAATCAAAGCTCATTATCTCGAGAAATATCAATAATAGAGATTCGGTTCACAGGAGCTTTTTTGTAGGTTTAATTTGATTTTTTAAACGTTGAAATAGCATAAAATGCCGCTAAGTTATAGAGATTTAAAAAAAATACTCTAAATTACGTGTATTTTAAATAGAAAATCTTCACACGCTGAGGGCGAGTATTTAATATTAATATTAAGGGCTCATATTTTAAGGGATTTTTTTTTAGGTATTTCCAACAAAATTTCGAGACGCGAGTGAAAAAAAATAGTCGCCAAAAAAAAGCACCCTAGTCGGCATTAATGAACATCATCCTCGGACTCTAACGAGGGTTGCGTACACAAATCCCGAAATAAAACAATTTTCTGCCCTTATGCTCGGCGCGACGTCCTTCCGGAGGTTCTCGCTGAAATATCGTCGAACTTCTCGGCGGCGGTAAGAAATGCCTCGCATTATCCGCTTTGAGTGTATCTAATAAATTCGGCAAATAAAACCCCTCGCCGCGCCCCGACTGTCGCGTTTGTATCCGCCGCTCGTGCGGCCGCTTCTTTCGCGTTTACTTAATACGCATAATTCCGTGATCAGGTTGGAAATCTGGGGGCGTATAAATCGAGGCGTTTAAACGGCGATGTATCACCCTCTTTTGCCCTCTCGTTCTAGCTTTTAAGGGGGTACACCACTTTCGAAACTTTCGAAAATTCAATTTTTTTGCTTAAAATGTCCCTTAACATCGTAAAAATTGCGTGGAAAAGTTTTTGGAACATCTGTCCTTGTCTGATGAGGCAAAAAAAGGCCAGGATCGATTCACAATCACTAAGAAAAGAAAAGCAGGAGAAGGAGGTCAATCTCAAATGTCAATTGTATGGTGCAGGCATTGCAGATTAAAACTTCAAACGCGTTTTTCTCGAAACGTGAAATTTCAAGTCGGCCGGACCAATATTTCGAACAATTTTCGATTGGCTTGAAATTTTAACTGAATATTCAAAACTAGTTTCTCCACAACAGTACTGTTGGATTTTTTTTTTCAAAGACACGCCATATCTGCAAAACTCATTTTAAAAAAAATCCTACGTACTGTTGAGCCTGATATCGAAATTTTCCTGGCTCATCGCTCTATCTTTTTTGCAGGAGTTCTGGCCATGGAGCCATAAAAAAAGATGCCTTGAGAAAACAACTGAGAAGCCGCCATTTTGTTTGTGACAGCTCTAAAAAGAAATTACAAACACACTTCAATCCTTGTACAATAAATATCTTTTTTACCGAATTTCGATATCTTGTTAGTTGCTTTGAAAAAGAAAATCCCAAAATCCCGAAAAGTCAAGCAAGACTTTTCGGCCTTTAGGGTGGTGTACCCCCTTAAGGGATAATACTACTCTAGCGGTCGAAAAAAAGGCCCAATTTTGATCATTTATTGTGGGAGAATGATAAGAGGAATAGAGTTTCTTTTTAAAGAGTTAATCAAACATGTATTGAACTATAAAAAAAAATTTCTATTGCTATTTTCATACAAAATGGCGGCGATAAAGCGTATCTTTAAAAACTCTTTTTATCTAAAAGCCCTCCACGGGCGGACAAATTTCTCGCAAAGTTTTAGACCTGGAACAAAATAACTAAAAATCGTCTTAACTTACATATTATTGGCTAGAGAAGTACGTAGGATTTTTTTAAATTGATTTTTGTAGAAACTGTGCACTTTACGGAAAAAAAAATCGATTTTCGCCCTAAAAATTCAGCAGTAAATTGTTTATATAAAAAAAATTACATTCTACCAAAAAACGACTACGTACTTTTATGGAGAATATAATATACGCTACTGTTAAAATTTCAAATCGATCGATAGAACGGTCATTGAGCAATGTGCCCGCCCAGTTCGAAAAAAAGTCATTTTGAGATAATGATGTTCAAAGTTTAAAATAATTTACACATGTGTATTACGGTATTTGCGCACCCTGGTGGGCTTCTGAGGAACATGAAAGATATTTTACTCTGTTGGTAATAGGGCCACTTATTATTTTGAAAGGTTAAAGCAGTAAAAAGCGACAAATCCGACGAACACAGTCGCATCGCGCTCGACGCGCGCTCAAAGGTGCTGCGGCAAAATCGAGAATCAACCTAATCAAACATTTTAAGCCAAACGAAACAATTTTTCGAGAATCCTAGAGTGGTGTTACCCCTTAAACAGCGATATCAGTAGTATCACTTGGCTAACTATACTGTAATTACCAACCATTAGAAGTGGACGCGCTGTTCTCACTGTTATCAAAAATGTGTTTATATTATGAGAAAGGTAATTAATATATTTTTATTTAGTGTAATTAATAAATTTTTTTTAATAATTATTTTACTATTATTATTTTAAAAAAAGAATAAAATTAAAAAAAGAAACAAAAAAGATAATTTGAAGTGGCCGGAGAAGTAAAGCGCAATAAAAAACAAAAAAGGTTAGGAGAAAAGAAATATTAAGATTTTCCATGAGACTGAGTACGAACTGGATGTACGAACAACAACCGGTCTTGAATTTTAGAAATCGTTCGACGATGTGCCGATGAAATGCACGCATAATTTAAACAGAGTATGACTTGCTCGATGCACCATCAAAAATTTGTTCTAATATGATAATATATTTCTTTCAACACTTTCGCGAACTTTCATAATACGTGATATTTTTTAGTGCCATACCTATATAGTGCGTAGCAGCTATCTTGTCCACTATTATCTTGTTATATTATCTTTGTCCACTATTTTTAGTGACTCCACTAGGGGCGTATTTCTAAATTATGATCCCTTTGCGAATATAATCAGTACCTGTAAGCTAAAGTAAAAAAATATTTCGGAGCTGATAAATAATAACTTTTTTCCATAGTTATTTATTGATAGTTATTTACAGTTATTAGTGTTTTATGTATAGTTATTTATAGTATTATTATTTATAGTTATATTTATATTGTAAGATGTTAAAACTTACAAATATGATAAACATTTTATATGTTTAATTTTTTAGGAGTATTTAATTTAATATTTAAAAACTGTATACGATAAACTCATATGTTATTCTGAGTTTTCAGTGGGTCAAAATTCCGAAACCATAACGATATATTAAGTTAGTTTTCCAAAATTTTATAAATATTTGAGGAAAAGTCATGAAATATGTATATAAAAATTAAATTACTTTTGTAAATATTATATTTATTATATACATATAATGGTGCATATATAGAGAATAAAAAATAAAAAAGAGATAAAATAATAAATGGGTATGTCAAACTTTTGACAAGTGAGTGTCAATTTGTAAAATAAACTATGTCAGGTGCAGTCTTCTGCAGTATTAAGAATAGAAATACGTTTTTTTCAAGATGGATGTCTCTATATGTATAACAGCAGCTTCGGCAGTATTGTAGAATAACAGCATTTATTTGTTGGAGATATTCAGCATGATAAAGATTTGCCTGCAGCCCTGTTCCACAACGTGTAAAAATCGGCTGTGGTGGTTCACAAATACCAGAACACTGTATGTGAAATGCTCGAAGACATTTAGGACATAGACATTTAGATTAGAGAAACACTTTTTTGTACTTGTCATTAATGCATCTACCTCGGAAATAGTTTTCGAATAGTTTTTGGCACAAGATGTACTTTACACATAACACTTGCAACACTTGTTGTAGAAGATAGGCCACCAATCACGTTTGAGAAGAAAGTCGAAAAACATCTCACAATATTTAAGAAACGAAAATAGAAACACCACATTTTTATTTTAACTAGTTGTAAGTAACAAGTTGTAAAGTAACTAAATCATTCCGTATTTATTAACTCATAACTGTATTTAATGTTTGCCATGTTAAAGTACATATTCTTTGAGATTTGCTTTGATTTTTATTCAATTTGCAACATGTTGAATATTTAATTATATATTTGTGTTTTGCTATCAATCTGGTCACGAAATATCTCATATTTTCCCCACCACATTTGTTTTTAAATCCATGTTTACAAAATATGTTTTGAATTTACATCTCATACTAAATCTCTTATTTAAGAGAAAAGTTTTTATATTTATATTTAAATTTGCTGTTCTTGAAAGTTTTAGCCTGTTATTTGGATAAGGATTGGCTTATTAAGGCACTGAAAGTAAACTTTTCCATAGAGGACTTATTTCCTTAGATTTAATTTTAGAGCCAATACGGTTTAATTGTACTTATGATTCAAGTTTGATAATAATTGTAATATATTAAAATATGTCCAACGTTTATAATATGTTTCATAACAAGTTTATTACCTTTTTTTACTCTACAAGCATCGTAATAATTTTGTTTTAATATTTTATCTACTGCTCACTAAGCTTTATTTATACACGGTGTCAATTTGAAAACTTCCCACCCCTAATACCGCCCTTCCACTAAATAATATTGAAATTTTTACAGGTGTTTATACATCGAATTTCTACTTTATCTACTTTATCGTATTTCTACTTATTATACTAATTATTGTTTAACGAGACTTTTAAGTGCCTAAATGAGCAAAATGGTACGTGCCCTAGCTAACAAAGTAGCAGCTATTTTCATACTTGGTGAAAATGAAAACAATTTACATGCAGCGAAACGCATTTTTAATAAGAGTGCCCCGATCCCCTATATCGAGGATTTATTTGAGGAAGCTTTTTCAATAGCCTCAAACAACAGTAGCGTTAATGATGCCAAACGATCTGGTCAATCAAAAATTTCTGATGAGAAAAAAATTAATATAGTTGCAGAAATAGTAGTAAACCCTACTTCTTCCACAGACCAAGTTGCATTACCTCTGAAGTCAGTCAAAGTACAGTACACAGGGTGTTAACAAAAAACATATTTCACCCGTATAAATTAAAAAATTAAGAATGGTGCATCACTCAACTTTTAGATGACCATCCGGACCTAAGAGTGGAATTATGTGAAAATATGTCCACCAAAATATGAAATGTAATAGCAAAAAAATTAATAAAGACTCAAGAACCAGCTCTTATACTAAGTGTTCAAAATGTGCTCCACCTACTTCCTAAACAGTAAAACATCCTATGGCTAAACTCTTATCTTGTCTTGAAATTTTAGTGTTTATTTGTTTAAAGCATCAAAACTACCTTAACCCAAACAAAATTAGTATGACTCTGAGGTCTTTTAAATACCTTTCAAACGAGATGTCACTTGCCGTAAGGTCCCATTTAAAGTTACTGGTCATAGTGGCCTTTGACGTCATCTATGGCGATGACGTCACATATTACCACGAGTAGATAATCTTACATCAAAAGATACAATGGTAGGATTGGACTTTATACTAACTCTGTATATTTTGAATCATGCTTAAAGAGTAATTTTCAAAAGTAGCTTATGTATAATTTACATACTGTTGATTTCTACAAAAACGTATTTTACGTTGTATTCAAACATGTATGGTTTCGACCCTTATCCCAGTTTTAAGCAGCAGCATTTTCGTGCATTTTAAAGGTCAAAAAACGAAGCACACGAGGAAGCGCAGAATACACAAGTGATACGTACATAAACTGACACGAAATCTGATTACCCCCGCTGTATATCCTGCTCGTAAAATATTAACAATGCTGCTTGGTTGTACCTGGATCCTAGACAAGTTAATCCTTCGTCTAACATGAGAAGCGACATCGCGATGTATTTATGTACAGCCCAATCAACGGGGAGAAAACCGGTCACTAATTGTTATCAGCAAACAAAAAATATGGTCGTATAGAGAGAGGGATTCTAAGAAAGATAGCGTTTTTTGCTACTCGAGTTTTAATGGCGAACATAACCAAAAAAAATCGCGATAGTCAAAAAAACGGGTTTTTGCAAATAAAAAAAAGCTTCAGGTCCTACACAAGAAAGTTAAATTAGAAAGTTATAGGTCTTAAAAATGCGCGTCGAATGAAATTTGAACGAAACAAATCGGTTCATAAACATTTGAGAAAAATTTAAAAAAAAAACGTCAAAAATCGCTTTTTCGTATTTTTGCTGTATAAATTCCAATTTTGTTTGAACACACTTCTTGTTAACTACGAGTATAGCCCAAGACAAGCGGAAAATTATCATTTTTTTTCAGAAATTCAAAAAAAGTCTTATCTTTTCAAGTTATAACGATTTATACCGAAAAAAAAAAGACGTTTTCAAAAATCAGCTTTTACAGAGGCAAAAATGATCGTACAGAAACGATCATGGGCTCATTTTATTCGCGAACACTTGTAATTTCACGGTATTAAAAAACCAAATCACTTTTATTTAAATTTTACATAAAAAAATGCGTTGTAAAATTGGATCATTTATTCTAACCGGTTTTTTCGAAGAACTTTTTTAATTTTGGTTTTACATTTTTGGCCGTTGCATATTTGAAAACTGGCATTCAAAACACGCATTTAAAAAAATGAAGGTCCTACGACCTCAAGGAGCCGAGATAAATTTTTTTTAAGCTGAGGAAAAGATAATTTTGCGAGCGCGATCGATTTGAAATCGTGTTTAGTTTTCGAGGCGCCCAAGTGGAGTGTCCCTCCACTCTGTCGCCGTGCGCTGGCTAGCGCGTGCCGCACCCAACGCTGTACTTTCGCAAACTATTATGTCAACTTAATTTATGCGAAATGATTTGAAATATTTTTTTTAAGAAAGTAAAAAAGTCTGAGATCTTCTTCGTGTAAAAATGAAGTCAATCGGACGTATAGAGCGCTGTCAGGAATTAAAAAAAAAATATCTAGACTTTCATTTTTTTAAGTGCGTGTTTTGAATGCCAGTTTTCAAATATGCAACGGCCAAAAATGTAAAACCAAAATTAAAAAAGTTATTCGAAAAAAACCGGTTCGAAGAAATGATACAATTTTATAACGCATTTTTTATGCAAAAATTAAATAAAGCGATTTGGTTTTTTAATAGCATGAAAGTACAAGTCTTCGTGAATAAAATGAGCCCATGATCGTTTCTGTACGATCATTTTTGCCTCTGCAAAATCTGATTTTTTGAAAACGTCTTTTTTAAATCGTTATAACTCGAAAAAATAAAACTTTTTTAAATTTTTGAAAAAAAGGATCATTTTTCGCTGGTCTTGGGCTATATTTGTAGTTAACAAGAAGTATGTTCAAACAAAATTGGAATTTATACAGCAAAAATACGAAAACGCGATTTTTGACGTTCTTTTTTAATTTTTCTCAAATGTCTATGAACCGATTTTTTTCGTTAAAATTCCATTCGACGCGCATTTTTAAGACCTACAACTTTCTAATTTAACTTTCGTGTGTAGGACTTGAAGCTTTTTTTTATTTGCAAAAAAAAGTTTTTTTAACTTTTTGCCAATTTTTTTGGTTGTGTTCGCCATTAAAACTCGAGTAGCAAAAAACGCTATCTTTCTTAGAATGTTTTTCTCTATACGACCATATTTTTTTGTTTACTGATAACAATTAGTGACCAATTAACATGGAGGCTTTCGCTTGTTGATTGGACTAGTATGTATATAAGAATAACCGCGTATAGTGACAAATTAAGTGCCTGAACAAGGGTAAATACGATATGACAAAATGGAGTTTAAGATCACCATTTAGGTGAAAACGATGTTAAGTAAAAAAAGGCAGAATTTTCCCAATATACAGGGTGTCTGGGAAGTGGCTGTACAACGTAATACTAGTGATTCCCTCGACTCAGAGAAAAACGATTTAGGCCAGCTTGCATATAGTCTAAGTTGCTCGTTTAGCCGCTAGAGGGCCTCAAAACTCCGGAAAAATTTTAGTTTTTCTTTAATAACTAAAACGCGACTATTAATTTTGATCATTTTTGGAATACGCCTTTGGGCCTACAATTGGCGTTTTTTAGTGCTATAAAGGGCACTTTCGACAATACAGAAACACCTGATACCTAATGAATGTCGAGCTGTCTAGTTTTGATCTAGAATGTCAAGTTTTCTACTCATATTTTTATTACGTGAATGATGGTTACCAATTTGTTTTTTATTGAATAGCTTACTTTATTACCTCTTGCAAAATGTTGATTGAATAAGCGGTTGAGGATCAGTTGCCATTATTCAGGCAATAACAAAATGTGAATAAAAATCTACACTTGACATTCATTATTAGGTGTTTCTGTATTTTCAAAAGCAAAAAAACTTCAATTGGTGGCCTAAACCTGTACCTCAAAAATGATCAAAAGTAATATTCTTTTATTATTAAGTTACTAAGGAAAAACTAAAATTTTCCCGGAATTTTGAGGCCCTCTAGCGGCTGAACGAAGCAACTTAGGCTATATGCAAGTTGGACTAAATCGTTTTCTTTTTGGGTCAAGAAATCTCTGGTATTACGTGGTACATTCAATTCCCGGACACACTGTATTTTGTTCACATCAAAAATTCGGTAATTGTAGGTCCTAAAATTTAAAAAAGTTCTAATATTATACCTATATAACATAAACAATGTGCAAAATCGGCGACAGTAGACACCAAACTGTTATGTTTAAGCTCTATATGCCTTATATCAATGTTGCGGGTTTAAGAGATACAGGGTATAGTTTGCCAAGTAAGAATCAGAACACCCATATAGTTTTTTTTTATCCACTTTGAATGATGTTCGAGTAAAATGCATTGTATTTTTGAATACGTTGGCACATTTGTCCTCAATTCTAATGCACTAATTTTTGAGGGTCGAAAATTGGAAAGAAGTTTTAGTTTTTTTTTTAGCAAAAAAAAAAACAATTAAGCCATGGGCTTTGACGTTCTTTAAAACTATTAGGTGCCAAGATATGTTTACAAATAATTTCCATAAATATTTTTTTTGCGGTGAATATAGTCTCAAAGAGATCCTATATAACATAATTATTTTTTATTCAGATTCATCACGAAAAAACACGTTTTGCAAATTTTTTATAAAGAATTTACCGAAATACTTACTTCTTTATTTTGTTCCAGAATAATTCATTTCTAATTAATTTTTACTACAGAATACTTTTTTCTAATATTTTCTAATTCAAACCATTTTCTGTGGACTAAAATATCTCCTCTGCACCTAAAGTAATTCTCAATTTCTTAATTAAACTCATGAAGATGAACAAAGCAGATATAGTCAGGGCACAAACTTGTTAGTAAAGTTTCAACCCCTCAAGCTCTAGGTCTTATGTAATAAAAACTAGACTTTAAGAACAATCCAGATATGCAAATAATCGTATTATTTCTGGCGAAGTTTTACAACTACATTCCGTCCCAAGACGTAAAGTCACTCGGTTAGAGATGACGTTATGCAAGTTGTTTAGAAGTTGCAACCTATTATTCAATTGTCTCTGACGTCAGGACAATAAAGTGATCTCCGCTTGAATTAGGTCGCGGAAGATATCAGATGAACCACCTGATAAATAAGAACATGAATTGTTTTCTCCACATAAAAGAATACAAACTTGGCAAAGAAGGCTACATATTTTTGTCTACTTACATTTTAGTAAAGTAAAATTAGAGAAAATAAATTACTACTGAAAAAGAATAGGTACATTTTATCTGGTGGAATTTCAGATTCTCGTATTTTGCGAAATATTGTTTCTCATAATCTCCAAGAAAATACAGTCTTTTTATACTTTTTAGTTTTTTTATGATTGAATTTTCGAAATTTCGAGATATGTAACACTTACGGTAATTTAAATTGCTATTTAATGAGTTTCTTTATGTTATTTAATGCATTTCGTTAAAGTAAAAGTAAAATAAAAATTTTGCAAAAAACAGAAGCAAAAAAAAGTTCTTGATATTCTTAAAAAAATATTTCGTAAATATTTTGCAGGTCGTTTCCAATATCTTTTGGTGAGGTAGACGTTTTTTAAATTTTTTGTCGCAGTATTCGTTTCAAATTTTTTTTGCTATTATAGTCTAGTAACTAGCCTCTAAAATACGATGTTTGTTCCATGCTTCCTTGCAAAAATAAGAGAATCTCAAATTCCACCAGCCGCCACTGCTTTTTATAGAAAATATTATTATACCTTAAAAATACAGTAATTACAGGTATAATAGGTATACTTTTTATACAAATATTTTTTATGGTTCGTTGGTTATGGGATGATGTAAAATTTAGTAAAAACTGTAATTTCCACATTTTTTGTTAATGTTGTAGCAAGTAGTCACCTAGTCACACTATATTTAAAGTCAACTTCATGAAGACCAAATATTAATTGTAGACTAAGTTATCTGCTGGATTGTTGAAATTCTCTTATACAAATAGTGCCTTGCGATGAACACACCCTCTTAGTGGTTTATTTGAATTCAATGCAAGAAAAAAATATTGTTAGTTTAATAGTAATTTCTCTAGTGCTTAATCTAAGCTTTTTATTAATTCATTTATTTTCAAATCGAACAAATTGACGCCTCTGAATTTTAAGGAAAATATGCATTTTTTTATTAAAACGGTTATTATATGAAATCTCGAAAACTATTCATTAGATAAATCTAAAATTTTGACGTTTTTAACGTGTTTATTATTAAGCTATTGCTTGCTTAATGCTACACTTGCAATGCATTTATTTAATATTTGCAAGTCGGTGCTTGGGTCCTGAAGATACTGTAAAACTTCAACTTCACTATACTTCCTTTGTTCATCGTGAACAAAAAAAACAAACAAAGAGTTAGTATTTTCAAATTGAGGAAAAGTATCTTCCACTTTGATTTTTTTTCTGCTTTTCTGCAAGTATACACTTAGTTACTTTAAAAGTATCTAAACAACTTTTTTAAGTTACCAGATACAAGATACTTCACAATATACAGTATCCTAAAACTAAAAATATCTAAAACTTTTAAAAGTAAATTTTTCTTAAGATACTTTTGCTTACTAACCTTGCTTTTCATTGTTTTATGTCATATTCTTTAATTGCCAAATGCCAAAATACATTTTTGAACATTCACAATTGATCACCAAATTTTTTATTACAATACCTCAATAAAAATGTTACTATATGTTGCTCACATTGAGGCGTACACTGTACACGAATACACGTGCCTTTAGCTTTAGTAACACCAATATTTTTTTTGTTGTTACGATCAAAGTAGGATACGGTCCAGATCGAATTTTCCTGTTGAAATAGCATAGATTGAATTTTCCGTATTGCGAGACAAGATTTTATTTCGACACATCAAAGACTTTTATTCTATTTCTGATAGACTTATTTATTACGATAATGGACTGTATTTCCTTGTATTTTGAAAAATAAATTTTTGTTCCTCTTAATTTCAGACTGAAAGGGAGGGGAGGCGAGTTGTTCATGTTGATTCATTGCCATATTCAGTGTTTTAGTAAAATTCACTTTTTGAAGTTTGTTATAAACACAAAGCCTCTAATTTTTCTCGCATATTTAGCACATTTCACACATTCAACAAGAAAAAAATAAAATAATCGTCATGTTCATAATATATATCAATTACTTTTTTTGACATTTTTTTTTGTTTGTGACAGGTAAATATCGAGCCATCCAAAAAAACCGTCATCAAAGTTGGCCGAGTAAAAAAAACGTATTTCTATTCTATTTTTTATAAATATTATATGTTTTTAACGTTATTTAATTGTCAAGGCTGTTACAATATGTGACAGCCATTATTTATTTTATGATTGTGACAGTCACTTGTCAAAAGTTTGACATAACCGAAAAGCTTCAACACGACCACTATTATTTCTATCTTTCTCGTTCATAGCCAGATTTGATGACGTTTTTCTTTTGGTTGTCTTTACAATCGAGTCAGCTCTGAAAACTAATATACAGAAGATAGCGCCATTTTTGCAACAAATGTTTCAAATATAAAAAACGACAACCACAAATCGCTTCTATTCAACTATAGCTACTGATGATTTTAAGTTTTAATACGGGATCAAATCGCATTATGACTTTATAAGCAACCAATAAGAGATAAGCAAATATAAAATGCTCCATTTTTATTGGTCCATCTCTAAACGCGCTTATTTCTTTAACCAATATAAAGTTAAGCTAATGTTGAATATAAACCTATCCACTGAACATTTTCTATGACTAGTAACAATTTTAATGCTGGCTTTAACTTTATACAGTGTGTCAAACTGTGTAGCAGAAATGCAATGAGTTCAAGTTTACAAACATTTAATGAGCAATGTAAACAAAAGTTTTCGTCAAAACGATAATAAAAAATATATTAAATAAATCTTAAGCCGTTCGCATAAAATGTATCTACACTACCGAGTGTCCCAAAGAATTCTGTCCCATTTACAAGTAGATCGTATATATATTTTCACACAGCATGCGGTTTTTCCCCAGAATTTTCTGGGATGTCCAAACACAATGTTTTTAAAAATTAAATCACTAACCCATTTTGAAAGTAAAGTATACAAGTAAGTAACAAACAATACATTTTTGGACTTGAAGACTGTAGGTTTTGTTTGGTGTAAACATGTACCGGGTGTTGCAGTCAAAATAGTAACGAATTTTAACGTTGAAGTTGACCACATTTCAAAAACACCGTGTAGAACAAGTAACAAGTGTTTAACATAGTACGAAAAAACTTATTGAAAGTATATCGACTGGCGAAAACCGCATCATTCCAAGTTCGTTCGGTCAAAAATATTTACGATCAAAATGGATCAGATTTCTCTGGGACACCCGGTATTATGTTTTTGTTTCTGAACGTCATTACTTTTGCTTCGAGCTATTTCCGGGAGAGCAAACTAAATAACTTACCTGCGACGAATCCGAAAATCCAAAACGCCACTAACATGATTAAGTCCGAACTTCTCCAGTCTGTTCGCGGACGCAGCACAAAGAAAAACGCGCTAGCGGATGCGGCCGAGGACCAAAAAAGTCGCAATGCTCTGAGCCCTGGTTTGTTTACTCCTCGGGGGTTATGCGGAGCATGCTGGCATCTTCTCAGCACGATGGTGGCCTCACTTCCGTCGTGTGCGACCCGTCTTGGTGCCTGCCACCACCACACTGAGCGGCGAAATGCTGGGCGTGCGCGCCCCGACGCCTCTCGGGGGGCGGCGTCCCTTTTTCCGGATGGACTGTGTGTATGTATGTGTGTGCCTACTCCAACTGCTTTTTGATTATGCGAATGCGGGAGAGAGCGACGGTTTTTACGTCGCGACGTTTCCCTCCTCTGGAAGATGGTGGAAGGTTTGGAGTTATCAACAGCGAATAGGCACTGAGAAAAAGTTTTTTCACTACAACGCGCGTTTCGACAATCACGTTGATATCATCGAGATATGATTAAAGCTTAAAATTAGATCTAGTTATGCGTCCTAAACAGTGGCGGTGCGTGATATTTCAGTTAGCCATATCTTGAAAACGACACATGGGACCCACTTACAGCTTTTTAGGTGATGACTAATTGAATTTCAATAACACTGGAGCACTCCCTGGGTTCTCAGTAACGCTCTGTGGAATATTTGCAGTATATTTTTTTTCATAATCTAGAAACAAAATATAAGGAGACTTTTTTCGAAAAGTTATGCCATAATTAATTGGTATAGGAACATTTTGTTTCCCAAAATTAAAATGGCCATAACTTTTTGAAAAAAATATTTTGCAACAAATCGAAAAACGTCTCCTTATATTTGTTTCTAGATTATGAAAAAAAATATACTGCAAATATTCCACAGAGCGTTACTGAGAACCCAGGGAGTGCTCCAGTGTTTTTGAAAATTTTTTCGCAAACTTTACTGACGGTTTTTTCACTATAAATCCTTTCTGTAAGAGGTGTATTAGTCATCACCTAAAAAGTGAAGTGGGTCCCATGCGTCGTTTTCAAGATATGGCTAACTGAAATATCACGCACCGCCACTGGTCAAATAAGTGTGTAGTTTGTTGCGGTTCGGTGAACTATAACTTTTGTTCTTGTTTATTAACTATAACAGTGGACTGTCGATAGTTATATCCAAGTGTTCCAAACCCGCAAGCCTTAGACTACCATAAGGATTTATTCGAATTAAATGTAATGTACGAGGTGTGTAAATTAAGTAATGGGACTGGCAACGTAGCGCCCGATCTAGCAACACTGCGGAGACGGGACTTAGAAGGACGGTAGGTTGATATGTAATGCACTTTCAGTAGAAGTTTGAACTTGTTAGAGTCATTTGTGTGTTCTTTGTGACTGTTTTCGCAAAAAAAGTTTTTTCTCGTGCGTTTTAAAAACATGAGTGACATTAATTTTGAGCAACGGTGTGCTATCAGGTTTTGCTTCAGACTTGGACACAGCGCAACGAATACTTTAGCAAAACTTTAACACGCCTGTGGAAACAGTGTTTTTTCAAGAGCCCATGTTTTTCTCAGAAGAAAAAGAGTGAATGAAGATGAATCACGCAGCGGAAGGGCTTCATCTTCAAGAATCGATGAAAATGTCGATAGAATACGGGATATTGTGCGTTCATATCGTTGGTTGACGACAAGAATGATCCGGGAAGAGTTAAATTTTAATCACACCACTGTTCATCAGATTTTGACTAACCAATTGGAGATGAGAAAAATCTGCGCAAAAATGGCTCCAAATAACCTTTCGCAGGAACAAAAGGACATCAGGAGAGAAAGGTGTCTTGACTTTTTGGAATCGATTGAAAATGATCTCCATTTAATGAAACGTGCCATTACTGGTGATGAGACTTGGGTATTTGAGTACAACCCATAAACCAAGCGCCAAAACATGAAATGGCACACTTCAAGCTCTCCAAAACCCAAAAAAGCAAGAATGAGCAAGTCGAAGATCGAATGCGTGCTTATTTGCTTTTTTGATAGCCAGGGAATTGTCCACAAAAAAGTTTGTGCCTCCAGGTCAAACAATAAATCAACAGTTTTACAAACAGGTAGTTGAAAAACTTCGATAAAGGGTAATGCGTGTGAGACCAAAAATCAAGAACAACTGGATGTTGCATCACGACAATGCGCCTTGTCACACATCCATTTCAGTAAACGAGTTTTTATCCAGTAAAAACGTTCCTGTGGCTCCTCATCCTCCTTATTCGCCTGACTTGCGTCCTTGTGACTTTTTTTCGTTTCCCGAGATTGAAATATCACCTCAAGGGGCGTCATTTTGGGATCATACAAAACATTCAAACGGCTTTAACTGACCAGCTGAAGGCTATTCCAGTATATGAGTATATCCACTGCTATGAGGAAATGGAAGGACCGTCTCAAGCGCTGTGTGGCTTCCCAAGGAAGTTATTTTGAAGGAGACAATACTGAATTGTAATTCTATTCGAATAGAAAAATTTTAAAAAACCTATTATTTATCTCTCTCATTATTTAATTTGCACCCCTCGTATATCCGGTTTACCAGTCGCTGTATGTATTGTTTTCAATATAACGGAGAGTTTTTCAACAGCAGAATGGACGGCAATGGGTAACTGCGTTGATAAACACCTTAGAAAATAAATTGCAACGACTTTATATCCCAAAAGATAGAAGAAACAAATAGCAACGAAAAGTATACAGTGCTAGTCAAAAGTTGTCTCCCTCCCCTCGTATCTTTTGAGTAGTTATATTTAGATTAGTGAAATTTGGAGAGTGTAAATAAACTGATATAAGCTTCTCTACTAATGGTAACAGGTGACGTAATCGTGTTAGATGACATTACAGGACCACTTCATCAATAACTTTGAAAGATATTTAAATGACCTGTTCAGTCACAAAAATTTTGTTTGAGTTAAGGGTAGTTTTGATGGATTACATAAATAAACACTAACATTTTAGTTTGACATGTAATTAACGAAGATTGAAGAACCAGCTCTTATTCTAACTGTTCAACATGTACTTCATCTACTTCCTGACCGTAAAACATCCTGTTATTAAACTCATGTCATACTTGTTGAAATGTACCAGCAGAAATTGCCCTACGTTCTTTAACAATTCGTTAGTTTAAAACATCAATACTGTCAGCATCTGTAGCTTAAACCTTAGATATAAGATACCAACAGAGAAAAAAATCTAAAACTCTGAGATCCGGTGACCGAGCTGACCATTCTATCGGATTTCGTAGTCCAATCCATCTACTACGATATTCCTCATCCAGATAACAACTTACTGCAGCATAATAATGTGCAGAAACACAATTTTATTGGAACGTTATTTCCAAGTTACCAAATTGATCTGGATTGTCTTCAAGAATTTCAGGAATTACCGGCTCAATTGCGTTTTGTAACATCTCCAGATACACTTCACCGTTAGTATTCAAAAATACAGGCACAATTATGTGGTTTTCCAGCATACCTGCCCAGACATTTACTGTTGCTGGAAACAGTGTATGTTTTTGTGAGGATTTGTGTCACTCCAATACTCCCATTTTGAATGTTAACATTTTCAATAGATCTAGTTTCGATACTTTTTACTGTACTTTGACTCATTTCACAGGTAGATGCAACTTGAGCTGTGTCAAAAAAGCTGTGTGTGAAAAAGTCAGGTTTTTACCATTTCTGCAACTGTATGAATTTTTTTGTCACAGAAATTTTTGGTCAAACAAAAACGTACACTATCGTGGAACTTTCTGAGGTTATTACTGATGTTTGTTCTAACATAATCTTCTACAATTGGAAAACACATTTGACAACATGAATCGTCGTTTATTTATACATTCAAAATGAAGCACATTTTTTTATTTGTTCAGTTCTGTCGTAAATGCAGTGAAACCTAATTAAATGAAACTTGGAAAAGGAAGCAATCACTATTAATGAGACCATTTTTGAGGCCCGGACATTTTTGCATCAAAAATCTCCTGCAACTGAGACTCTTGTTCATTGTTATTCGTCGTTACATATACCACACTGATGACACCTAATTATGTCGAAATCCGAATCTGTCATTTCTGATGACGCATGACAATGGACGGGAATCGGGGATCTAGTGATCTACTTCACTTAATTTACTATCTGGTGAGACAAACACATTTGATCTAGTATTTAAATTAAGGGGAAAATTTTAGATTTTTTGCCCAGCTAACAAAAAATACACTAAATCTTCGTCTAAAACAGTTTAGACTAATAATTTAGATAGCATCATTCTTACTCATGTTGCCTGAGTTTATTCCCTGTTTCAAGTTTTAAGAAAATAATGTTCCTATGAAAATCAGAATCTGGGTTTCCTATCTAACTCTTTTGCATTTAGATGTGTTTTATATACAGAAAGAAATTAAACAACCACTTGAGAATGCGACTTTTAATTTTATTTCCGCAAGTAAAACTTTTTAAAATTCATCCAGAAATCATTTTCGCAGCGAGTTCTAGTTTTGAAGAGAAAACTTAACTTTTATGTTTTTTTTTTTAGTTGCTACTCTTGATACTTCACCTAAGATCAGATATTTCTATATTATTTAAAGTTTCTAAAGCTATCGTAACAACTGAACTTTTGAAAGAAGGAAAATAGTTCTCGAATTGCGCTTCGCAAACTTTACTCGCATACTTAATACTTTTCTCAGCATCTAATATTTCCGTTCGTTTAATTGTTGCGTTCCTAATGTTGCGAATGGAAATAACACTTTGAAAACGAAAACGAGGCAAGCACTCCTTTATTCTTTCATAAAAGGTTTTCCAGGAATTAATTCACGAAAACAAAAGCATAGAATGTTTCAGATCTAAAATCTGTTATTTATGAAATAAAAGTTGGCAGAGCCATTTCCGATATATTTGGAGGGGGTGTATAGAAATGTATTTTTTATGTTTTTTGGATATAATAGCTTTCCGTTTAATCACCCTCCAAAATATTATGTGATTTGCATGCAGAGCTAAGAAAAACATTAAAAAATTAGGTAACTCAAAGACTTTCCCAAGAAAAAGTATTTACGTTATTTGAGTATCTAGCTGTTTTATTTTAAGTTACAAGACATACCATATAAGTTACAGTATGCTAAATTTGAAATTCCCTTTTTCATTGTAATTTTATTCGAAATAATGCCAAAAAACAGTTTCGTTGAGGCGCTTTTTAATCCATGTAACAACTGTTGTTTTACGGAGAAACTGAACGATGGAAACAACTTCTGCTCATAACCTTGGTCTATTACGCTTATCTAAAAGTTTCCTTCGCAAAGTTTGGCGAAGTTAAAAGCTGTACTTTATAATTTTCATACTTTCCTCTTTTCCGTGTGTACTTTCCCTAATGTGTTACGGCATTTATTCAGGGCGAGGAAATTGGAATAGCAAAGTTACAGCATATGTGTCTCTTAGATGTGAACACTTTTCTTAATCCACTTCACTGTGTATTACGTTGCTCGTTTGACAAATAATGTAATATAATCTTACCTCAGTTGGTTAGTATTTCCAGTCCATCAGTCAATAATGTTTTCAGTACCAATGAGGGCAAATCCTTCTCTATACAACCAGCACTTAAAAAAAAAGTTAAAAACGGTTTCAGCTCTAATAAATAATTGCAATTCTTTTACTTGATTATGCAAGTGTTTCTCAAAAAAGTATGCCGTTGTACATACAAATATGCAGTAAATGACTGTAAAACTACATACTGTATTAATAGATCTTACATCACTTTAAAAACGTGTCCTTTATATTTAATTTAAACATACAAAGCCAACAATTATTTCGTCTCTCTTTAAGAACGGTTTAATAAGGTTATTAAAAAAAGTTTTTTTTGAAAATCTAGTTGAAAATCTCATTCACAAAGGACGCATTCCGGATTTTTTGTTAATAAATGTCATCGATTGAAAATAAAATGTAGAATATCATTTGATGATTATTTCGAAATTGAAACGCATCCGGAATACAACTTATAGAATACGCCATATATTTGAACAAATAAAGCATATGCATATACAGTAATTACTGAAAGTAATAAACACTACGACAAACCTTGACACAAATATGTAGATATATAGGAGGTGTGTAAATTGTATAATATCATATCCCTCATTAAAATACACAATTACAAATAGTATAATTCGTGGCTAATACACTTAACATGTGAGATCAAATAACAAAACAAAAAATGTACCAAAACTGTTTTTTTTTTTTATTCGAATAGAATTATCATTCAATATTGTTTCCTTCAAAATAACTTCATTATAAAGTCACACAGCCACCAAACATACTGAAGGTGCATAACATGTTAACCTACCGCCCAAGTCCCGTCTCCGCAGTGTTGCTACATCGGGCGCAACATTGCCAGTCACATTACTTAATTTATATACCTCATTCTTTATAAGCTAGGTTCGGTGTTTTTAGTGTGAGTTTCAACAATTTGGATTTCAATATTTTTTTTCAACTTTTGTTTAATTTGTTTTTTACATTGTATCAACTATTTCTATGTATATTGGGAATGGTTTGAAACCACTTAAGGCACTCCTTTACTACGTGTTTGAGTAGAAATATGTTGTAGCTCTTTTCCAACTTCTAAGCGTTTTTTGGATTTTTCTCACGGTGTGTTTACATTATTTGGTAAAACAAATGATGTACGGGTAAGTATAAAAAATACTTTGTTTAATACGAACAAAATTTTTTTTAAGTATTTATGGTAAATCGAATTAGTACCTACTTCCCACTTTCAATCGACACACTGTATTTCTGAATAGTGAATCACGTATTTCTAATTAACAAGTTGCAATTAATTTGTTACTAAATCACATTTCGCTCCGACCCCGATACTAAGTACCCAAATGGACAATTTATTTCCGTGTTTATGTTGCAGTAAAATTTTTAGTTTTAAGTAGTCGTAAAGTTAGATGGATTTATGGGGGTTGAATTCGACCCTTAGCCCATAAAATATATCTCTGTTTCATTCAGTACGAGGGTTTAATTTTGTTTATAAATACCTCCGGGGTGGTGTGCCCAGAAATCTTAGATATGCCCGTTAGAAGTTTCGCTATAATACATAGACGAGAACCGTATAGTGGGGAGCAACTACGCTGTGCAAGTTATTTAACGCACAACCAAATGTTTGCCTCAACATTAATGTTATGGATTTTAGAAACTTTTTCGCTTTTTTATTAAGAATATCACTTTATTGTTTTGGTTAAAAATTAAATTTTGGTATTATTCCGGATGTCGTTAATTTTTTTTTTTTTTTCAGAAAATTCGAAACACCCTGTGGAGTATACTTGCCATTGCAAGTTAATGCAATCGAATTATAGCCACACGTATCCATTACATTTTCCTTTTTTTATTCATTTGTTTATCTCTGTTACTTCATAAATACACAATTCTGAAATACCACGTATTTACCTGAAAATATTTTTTCGCCTTCAATGTACTCCCCTTGGCGATCTCTACACCGCTCCATACGACTTTTCCATTGTTGAAAGCAGTACTGGAAGTCCGCTTCTGTCAGCTGGTTCAGAACCTCCGTCGCTTTTATTTAACTGCTTCAACACTTTCGAATCTTGTCCCCTACAGAGCCGATTTGACCTTTGGGAATAAAAACAGTCACAGGAGATAAGGTCGAGCGAGTATGGTGGCTGTTCCAACACAGTAATGCCGCATTTTGCAAAAGACGCCTTCACAGACACAGCAGAATGGACTGGTGCATTATCTTGGTGAATTTTCCATGATTTGGTCTTCCACAAATCGAGCCTTCGTCTTCTCACACGCTCACAAAGGGCCGTCACAGCCTCGATGTAATGATGTTGATTGACCGTCTGACCCTCAGGGACCCAGTGAACGTAAACAATGCCTCCTCGAATGTCAAAAAAGACGATCATCATTGCTTTGAATTCGGATTTGCTCATCCTGGCTTTTTTTGCCTTCGGGCAAGTTCGGCGGACGAGTTCGGGCTCTTCCAATGTATGGATTGGCGCTGTTGTAAGTAAAAAATAACGATTCATCACAAGTAATCACCGTGTGTAACAAGCCTGGATCAATATCAATGTTGTTTAGAATGTCAGCGCAAATGTTCATTCCTGATTCCTTTTGCTCGGGAGTGAGGAGTTTTGGCACCATTTTTGCGCAAACTTTGGGCATGTTGAATGATTCATGCAATATATACTTCTTTTAACATTGCATAAGAAACTTGGGATTAACCCGTTGCTCCATCTGAACACTTAACATTTTTTTCGACGCGTCACTGGTGCTTAGACTGGTTCCAACGACTGCTACAGTCAAACTGAACGACCCACTGGCTTGTCCAGAGACCTCAGGGTGGGGAAAGTATTACCAGACACAGTTCTGTTCAAAATTGTCGCCACACGCACGCAGCGCGCTGGTAGCAGCATCAGTTCTGTTATTTAATAGCCACACCTCGTATGTATGGAAATCCGATTAATAGCCACACGAGTATGGAAATCGAAATTACACAGAAACTTAATATGGGTTCAAATAGTGCGCGGACAACTGAAAGAAGCAAATTTAAGACCCAGCATTGCTGCTAGATACCTGCTTCAACAGTAGATCATCGAAGGACCAAATTAACTTTTGCAGATGAACCACTAATTGGTTGGAGGCAGATTAGGTACAATTTTTTTACTGATGATTTGAGAATCAATGCAACTTGGTAATTGTAAATGAAAATTTCAATTATCGAAGGTACATTACAAATATTCTTAAAGAACATGTTGTGCAGTGGTAAGCATACAAGAAGTATACACATTACTTTAGTTTATATATTGATTTATGAAGTGACAAAAATAAACAAATTAATAACAAAATAAAATGTGAAGCAAACATAAGCTCCAATTTGTCTATAGCTGCAATAATTTTCAGTGGCTTGTATACCTCACAGGGTATACAAGTCTGAATAAATGGAACGAAAATTATGCTGCCCAATAATTATTAAAATTATACTGTTCTGCTATTATACTTTGCTGCACAAAAAAAAAAATAAGTAAATATTTAAAAGTTGATTAAAGTACCTCTACATATTTCAAGTAGGTCGTCATAACTCATGTTATGACGACTTTCTAGTAAACATAACATATGAGTATGTTTCCAGTTAACTCATCATTTGTCGTAAATACTTTGAAATATATATGTATGTCGTCATCCTAATGGGCTATTCAACATCTGTAAATAAAAAATATGAAACCACTTACTTAGTTAGCTATAATGAGGCATGTAAATAGCGTGGACAATTAAAAAATCATCAGTTAATAGAATTAAGCAAATATATTGTTAATCTAAATTAGCAAAGTGAACAAAATATATTAGTGAATACTGAATAGGTAACTAAATGTTCGTAGTCGCATACACATACATATTTTCTTAAACCGGCTCCTTCGCCAAATATTAGAATAATGTTACCTCTTCTATACTTTATTTATTAACAAAATAAAAATCGATGCACATCACCGATGATGCTATTAAATGTGTGCAATGATACCATCACTCAATTATATTGAAATACTGGAATTTTTTCTGAATGAAATTATCTGACCCTTACATTGACCTAAATAGGGGTTTGTGTCTTTTTTGAGCTTTAAACTCTTATCTTGCATTCAAAAATTTATTTTATTTTCAGAACAATCAAATTGCCAAACCCGTCAAACAGCTGCTGTCAAGAGTTAGTAGTATCTTTAATACGCTATTTTGAAAAGGAACGAGACAATAATGGTACATTGCTACCCTTAAGGGGTTACCTGCAGTCACGAGCATACTCTGGACCTCATTCTTGACATTTTTGTTCTCTGAAAGTATGCAGTAGATTAAAACAACAATTAGTACGTTTAAATACTTTATTCTTAAACTTTATTCGCGAATTTTTATGAACATATATAGTAAAAAATGGCGGAGTTATGACCTGGCCACGATTCCTCGGCAACCGGTAATCAGAAACAAACAAGCAAAGTTTCGCTTTATTCTACATCGAATCGGCTAGTGATTGAACGTTGGAAATTAATTTACGGTGATTCCACACAAAATGGCGACCATTTTAAGAAAATAGTTGTTTTTTTGGCCTAAAATTCGACCCTTTTAACCTTAAAAAAATATATTAATTTTAATCAGAAATTAAAATCCTACGTTCAATCACGAGCCAATGTTATCGCCAACAATTCCAAAAATTTCACTAAAATTCATTGAGAAGTTTGTCCGTAATCCTGTCCACCGATTTGGAAAATGTTGTTTCGAGAAAAACGCGTTTAAAGTTCTTCTCTAAAAATTCTTTAAAGTTCTTCTTCTTCTTTAAATATTTTTTAAAATGATTTCAGATGGCGCCACGATGATACATAATCCGGTTTTGACCTTTTAAAAAAGGCCAGCAGGCTAGCACGAATAAAAAGAGACAGAGCACCTGGTGGGCTGGCAGCGAGCGCCGCGCGTCGGAATGCAGGGTTCGCTTTGGCGGTCGAGAAAAATAGGTTTCTATTCTCGTGCCGACTTTAAACTTTGGTATTGAATAGTCAAAAGACAATACTTTCGCACTGTCACATTTTCCAAAAATGTTTTTTTTTTCAATTTTTATGACTTCAGGTAACTTAAGAGCTGTTAGAAAGATAAATTAAATATAATATTAAAATATTGATTAAAACTACATATTGTTTTAGCGTTGCAACAGCCCTAAACATGAATCTTTCTACGGTTAATTCTATTTCACAAAAAGCAAAAAAACTAAAAATCGTGATCCGACCAAAAAGGGAACAAATACTGTAGCACTGAATACAAGTGCTATTCGTAACATTTATAATTGATATTTAAGTACAAAAAGCTACACTGCACTATTTGTAACTGAATAGTTGTTGTGAGAAAATCATTTCTTCATTCAGTTTATCAACAACAAAATAAAATTCACATATTCATGGAAACATGCTCAAATTTTCTTAGGACAAAACTGATTTTCTTTCATCGCTTCCATTCCGATTATATCCTCGATTCTGTCGCGTATTTACTTGTTTTTATTTCTATTCCAATCGAGGCCCAATGGCGGTAAATAACTCCGTCTGGAAATCTTATTTCGGTGCTAATTGACAATTACTTACCTTCCGAATTAATTCCTGTTTCTCCGCTAAATAACCAAGCATTGCGTTTTCCAGTCATTCCCGTTAATTACTGGGTTTCTCTCTTCTGCTTCTTTGCTTTTTTATATTCAGTCGAACGCGACTGGCGAATTGACAGATGTAAACCCCTTGGAAATATTCCAATTAGGGGGGAGCTTGGTTTACCGACTGCGAAAAATCTATATATTTTTGCACAAATCTATAGCAGTACTATTTGATAATACAATGCTCAGGTTCCAAGCGAAATTCAAAATAATTTCGATGCTACAACGTTTATCCGTTTCCTATTTTTTGTTTTCCAGTGAATTTTGAGTTCGACAAATGTCCTCTTCTAATGGCCGACCTCCAGTTAAGTAGCCGATAACTTTATGGTTATCTCCGGTTAGTTTCAGAATTATTTATTTTATGCTAACAAAAAAATTAAGTGATAATAGTGGCAATTTTCTTGTTTCCAATGCACTTACCTGCCAGACTTTTAACCACAAGTAAAGAAATCGGGCCTTATTCTTTTAACGGACAAGACACTCCGCTATTATGTGGGATAAGTTGCCCATCAAATTTCTACTGCATAACTGTATTATTTTCACAATGTATGACAGATGGTAACTACGCCAAAAAACATCCACTGTTGCCATTGGTTCGAAGAGAATAAATAGTTTACGCGAATGTTAGAATTTCTATCTATGGATACGCGTACCATATGTATTGTTAAATTAATAGCCAGCCAAGAAAAAAGGAAAGGAAGTAACACCTAAGTGGAAGAGAGAATAAGACAAATTAATTGCTACACCTAACAAGCACGTCCCATTAAGCGGGCGGATCACTGATGACGTAGTGGGTCGATTTGTTGGGGAGTTTGTACACTCCCTATTTCAATGAGAACCAAGCCCCCGCTTGGACCGCGAGTGGCTCACCCCCATAACATTGTTGTTTTCAGAGATAAAATAAGGAAATTTTACAACTGGATATTAGACAAAAATCTGCATTTATTGACATTGTTGGCAATCTGTATTCTCTTCCGGTTTAACCGGAAATGGCTCTAACTTCCGAATCTTTTGCAATGGCACGTCATATATGTTTTCACTTGTTTTGATTCTAAATGCCATTGTGATCACAATTAAATGCCATTTGTCACTTTTTGACACATCATGTCATTTATTTTTTGATTTACAATTTTTGATCAAAAGTGCTTAGAGTTTATTAAAACATTTCAGTTTAAGTCAAGTACACCTAGAAAAATTAATTTATCTTATTTTTATTGACAGTCTTTATTCTTAAGCGTTTAAATATGGCCCAAACAAATTTTTAGTGTTTTCACAATGTTTTCAAATGGGAATAATCCATACCGGTTAAATTGTTTAGGAAAAAAAGTCTGTCTAAAATTTATCTCAAAAAACTATTCATTTTGTTCAAAACTGACGAAGAGTACCTTTTCTTTAAGAACATGTCCAATGAACTTGAACTTTTGAATTCAATATTTGACGTCTGTCAAACTTTCAACATTTTTGTGTTTTAGTCAGTCCACTTCTGACTTCCCCTTATAATTTGAAAAGCCCCTCAATACCACTGTTTTATGATTCATAGGATATGAATAAAAAGCATATGAATAAAATCTACTGAGAGGTGTAAAAGTTCTTGCCAGAAAAGTAGAATTCATGTAGGATACCACTTTAGTATCTGATATCTTGGTAGGAGAGTTCCGTACGAAAAAAATTATATGCAGAACTACTTTTATTTTTACCCTCCTATACTCCTAACCTGTTCCTAAAATATTGCCGCATACTTGTCAGACACCCAATATATGTACGGTTAGATGTTGTTGGTATAATTTGTGAAGATTCAGCATACAAAATTTTCTATATGTAGATAATGTTCTTTCTATTTTTGAGCACGTTCCTCGACGACTTCGTCAACAACTGTACGTTTATTAAAGCTCCGCGCGTATTTTATCTTTGTTTCGCTAATGTGCCCGCGCAAACACCACATAAATCCCCGGATTCCAGTACCTATACATCCATAATATCATTGTCACTTTATGATGGATGGGCGGAATACGGCCACAATATGTAAATTGCGAGCTCCGCAGCTCCAGCCCGTCCGACGTTGCATCGTCGAGAATGGGGGCCGCAAGGGCCGAACAAGGCGACGAACCCTTCCGAAATGCCCCGGCTCGCTACATTAATTACTTGCGGATGTGGAAGGAGAGCCCCCCGTCTGACTTTAAAGCGTACGCCTCTAAGCCGTATCTTAACGCCGCGCCGGCTATTTTCTACAGGGTTTCCCACAATAATAATATGTAAAAGTGACACAAAAAAATATACAAACGTTTTTTTATCATTTTATTAAACAACTAAAATTTAAGAAAACATCAACGAATAACAATAAATCTGACCTTTGGTAATAACTAGAACCCATATGTTAAAATAGATTCCACGACCGGTCTCAACGCGACTGGAATTTTATTATAATGAGCCATCCAAAAAATAAAACGTCATCAAATCTGCCTAGCCAAATCTGAGAAATACAAATAGCGGTTATGTTGAGGCTTGAAACGAATCACCTTGTTGTCAAACTTTTGCCAAATGACTGTCACATTTGTAAAATAAATAATATGTAACTGTCACATAATGTAACAACATTGATAATTAATTAAATAAGATTGTAATTTTGGTCGGTCAACTTTGGTGATGTATTTTTTAGTATTAGATAACCTGCGCTGATCGATCCATCATTCGTGTGCATGAAACGTTGAATAAGTTTGTAAAAATGTCAGAGACAGCGTCCGTCACATGTTACAGTGGAGCGTTGGATAAACAATTTTGAGGAACTGACATTTGATGGCAGTGAGCTGCGTTGTACCGCGTGTGAGGACAGTGTACTGACGTGGCACGATGCTTTTCATCATGTTGCTACAGATAAACATAAAACTTGTGTAAGTGGTGGTGTGAGTGCGCGAGACAGACAAAGACAATTTAACTTGGATGTAGTCAAAATGACGGTAGCATGTAATATTCCACACGCCAAATTAGATCATCCTGAGTTCAGTTCAAATTGTCCAGACCGCTGAGAGAGGAAAGTACGTGAAGTTAGTTTACCTGCAGAAACAACTGATTTTACATAGCACCACTGTGTGAGGACATAAAAAAAATCGTCTCGGAATTGCACGATAAACCTATATGGCTTAGCGTTGACGACAACGGATGTTAAAGAACAGAACATACCTAGCGTAGTGGTTGAGGGACTGAATGAGGCAAAAGCCATTAAAGTGCATTTGAAACCTTCATGAGCATATACTAATTTAACCCTTTAACGCCCAAGTGCACTGTCAAAGGACATGAACTTAGAGGCTCATATTACTGATAGAAAAAATAAAAAAAATAACTAAAACCATGTATTCCTATGTTTTCGAGGTCGCTCTTTCGAATGGAATCGTTAAAATTTGCCAAACAAATTGATATAACCTTAAATTTTTAACAAAAACTATTAAAAAAAACGCGATTTTTTTCAAGATTTTTTTTAATCGCAATTTCAGTTATGTTATCGTCCTTTATACCACTCAAAAACAAATAAAAACGTGCACTCGAGACGTGTACTTGAAGGAAACGCAATGAGAATAATTTAATTTTCTCATTTTTGAGCTTAGAATAATTAGATATGGCAAAATTCCAGGAGTGATATTTCTCGTTTTTACCAGTTGCGGGATCATTGACGCAAACGAAGAATTTTGAAAAATGATTAGTACAACTTCGGGGTTTTTGGGGTCGCTGATTACGATCCTGATGTCAGAATTTCAAAATTCAAGATGGCGGATCCAATATGGCCACCATCGTGAATCAAAATTTCAAATTTTTCGATTCCTTTTTTTTTTTTTTTTTTTTTTTTTTTTTCCCCATTTGGCACTCTCTAAACTCTGTTTCGGCGTAATATTGATTTAGGAGCTTCTCTGGCGATAGTCGATCCCACCCCGACACAGCCTCCAAAAGGACCACACGCTGTAGTCCATCGGGTTTAGGGCGCGCGGAAGACCGCCCGCCCCCCCGGTTATATTATGCTACAAAAAAAAGCCCCCCCCCACTAAGCGATCCAGTGGAGGGGGGATATAAAATTATAAAATCTAATACAGATCAAACAACCACATTGTCCTAAAGCTATATGCGCAATCGAATTTGAAATTGACGTGACATCGGGATACCATAAAAAATTAGCGACGGTCAACCAAAACCCCTAAAGAGTACTAAAAATAGTAAAGTTAGAGGTGCAAAATACCATATCGAAAAATTTGAAATTTGATTCGTTATGGTGCAAAGGTTTTATTATGATATTATCGGATCCGTTCTCAATTGAATTTTCAAATTCTGACACCAGATCGTGATCAGAACTAATAACGAAGACATTAACACCGAAGGGACTAATGAATAATTTTCAAAATATTTACTTTAAACGCAGAATTCATTCATTTCTAAAAATTCTTCATTTGCGTCAATGATCCCGCAACTGGTAAAAAAAAAATATCACTCTTTGAAGAAATTTATTTTTTTTTTTTTTTTTTTTTTTTTTTTTTTTTTAAAAAAAATTTTTTTGTTTTTTTATTAATCCTATAATAAAAAAAACAGGAATGGTCCATATTCCCTTAGTTATTCTAAGCTCGAAAAAGACCCAAGATTTTTTTGTGTTTTTTGTAACACTTCGGGGTGGGAAAATTAAATTATTCTCAGTTGCGTTTCCTTCAAAAAGGGTGAGTAGGTTAGTTAGTAATCCGTTTTTTCACTAACAATACTTATACACTTTTCTCGACCTAGTTTTTGTTAATTGCCAAAGTTTTACTATATGAAAGAGTGGACTGCTGGCCCCAACAGTTACTCTTAGATATATTCTTAATTAATTGTTTCTCTTATATGTTCAAATTTTTTTTTTTTTTTTTTTTTTTTTTTTTTTTTTTTTTTTTTTTTTTTTTTTTTTTTCTCTTCTTTACGTTATGGTCTTTTACCCAAGTTAGGAAAGAATGGAAGGGGAATTTAACAACGGTTGTTAAATTATGTTCTTATTAATATATTAAATAGCTGAGAAAGATTAACTAACTATAGACTCTTTACTGAGGGGGAAATTTATTATGTTGAAATATGGGGGGTGTGAATCGTTGGGAATATATCTAAGAGTCGCGGTTTCTTTCCTATATACATCAAACTCTAACTTATTAAATGGTAGTTTGTACTTGAAGAACAAAATTGTGTTTTGTAATTTATTAGCTTACTGTTAAAATGAAATAAGGTTTACCGACAAAGACTATCCTACCAAGTAATAAAAAAAAATTGTAAAGCTGTAAAAATCCGAAATCAGTTTGTCACTACTAATACCGAACGAAAGACGCCAAGGAAGAACGCCATGCACGGTTTACTTAATACCCGTGATTCAATGGCGTAATCAAGTCGAGGCAGGCCGAGAAAAGCTCCGAAATAGAGCTACACTCGAAACAAACGACAACCGAAAAGTACGTAATCAATCTTTGTTTCGCGTCGCGTACGTGACCGTGCAGACGGGATCAAGTTATACGTCGTAACGTTCAGTTTATTTCATAGACTCGGGCTATTTTCTTTTGTTTAAGGCTCGAGGATATTGCGCCTTAATTGTCCCGGGAGTGACTTGGCAGTTCGCCATCATGTGACACCTAAGTAAATGGAGAATGTCTTTTTTTTTTTGTCAATTTAAGAAAAGTGATAATTCCCGTTCACTGTCATTTGTCATCAGAAACCACAAGTCCGGATTTCGCCTTATTATGTCTCATCAATGTTCTATATCTGATGACTACAGTTCGTAGGTTAATAATAGATTCCAAGACCGGGCTTCACGCGCCAGAAATATTATCATATTTGTCACATTTATAAAGTACATCGTTAACTCACATATATTTTGCAGCATGTTGCTACAGACAAACATAAAGCTCGTGTAAGTGGTGGTGTGAGCGCGCGAGACAGACAACTTGTATGACAGAGACAATGTAACTTGTATTTATCCGATGTAATACAACGATCACAAATGACGATAGCATGTAATATTCCATTCGTAAAATTAGATCACCCCGAGTTCAAACAATTTGTCCAGAACGCTACGAGTGGAAAGTACTGATGAAACAACATGTTACTAACCTTGACTTTACCACGTTGTGTCATATTGTTGATTAATTTACAGGCAAATAAGTGAATGTCTTTGAACAAGATATAAATGTACACTTACAAAACTTTATTTATTTTAAATGTGCCCCAGTTACGTCTGTAGACGTTGAACGCAATTTTTTATCTTTTTAACGGATTTTAAGTGACAGGCGCCAGAGCTTAACTCGTGAACACATGGAAAAGTTATTAATATTTTATAGAAATTCGAGTGGTAGTACGGACACGTCTGTGTTATAGCGTCATTTACCGTGAGTATGCAAATATTGTGTCTTGTGATTATGGTTCCTTTGCCGATTAGTTGGGTTACAACAGTCAGCCCACATGTATAACGTATGACTTGTTTAATATTTCGTAACGTACTGATAGATATCATGGAATCACCCCTGGTAAAGTAGGCATCTATTTACCACCACATATTAGCCTCCCAGTTCTACTGATGACGAATAACATGAAGAGAGTCTTGGGCTTAATTGTTAGATACCTAATTGTATGATAACTTGTTATTTTCTGGTACTGTACGTGAATATACGGTGTTCGCCAAAAAGGTCATATGGGACCTTTTTTACAAATTATCCAGTTTTTTATTGTCTCCGCCATTGACATTTGCAACAATTGTAACCAAGAAGAAACCATACACGAATTATTCAAACTGACAACTTGGCGATTTCTTTTAGGGCTTTTTTTCATTTCAATTGAGTTCTAATAACAAAAGAGATTCAAACTAAAAAAAAAACTGGACATTTTCCACAAAACACCGAACTCATTCACTTTTCCCGACGCGCATTTCGCCAACTAAATGGACATCCTCAGAAAAAGATTAAAACTAAACTCTAACCAACACACTTGGTCTATTTATACTTAATCTGCCGTCACCGTTCACTGAACAGTAGCATCTGTCTTTGTTTATCAGGACAAACAGTAGACTGTTGGGTATTGGACCATTGTCCTTAGTCATGCTACTGTTACATTTAATGATTTCTAAATCAAAATCATCCAAGCTTAATTATTTTGTCTATCCTATGGTTATTGTCAAAAGCATGTTGGGCAACACAAGATTTTTCCGTTCTGCCATATTTCAAATGAGCCATGTGTTCTTTAAATGTAGTCAAAGTAGATCTTTTTGTTTGCCCAATATACTTTTGATCACAATCTTTACAACTTATTTCGTATATTCGTGACTTGGGGTTGCCCAAAAGGTAGTTAGGGTTATTTAATTTAGCAACACAATTATCTAAACTAATTGCTTTTGTATCAAATACCGCTAATATGTCGTCCACGTACCTAACCCAAACTCTAGTGAAATACTTGAATTTATCTTTTGCTTCTGTCTCAAATTTACTCATAAAAAAAGATGAAAAAAGTCAACATTTTTTTACTGTCACATTATAAATAAATTCATACACATGTAAACCTTCCTTTATAAATTGTTTTATATTTGCTAACGAAGCATTGTTATTGATTTTTCTGGTAGGCCTATTGTGCCCTTCTAAAAAACACGATTTTATAGATATAAATTTCCACTCAACGTATCCCAACCTTTGTCTCGCTTACTTGTCCTTCTGCCTCCCCTAAGTCACAACTAACAATCCGTGTAACAATGCGGATAATTAAAGGAGAAACTTCAAAGCATTTCAAATTTTAACTAACTAGCACAGTGGTCGCTTTGTCCATTTTTTTGTTCGAATACGAAGAGAGCCTTGATACGAAATTGGAGGCCCCTCTCAGAATTTAACGGTTAATTAAAATAGCTTATTGAACGAATTATGTGCTACAATTGTATCAAGAGGTTAATAATTTAGTAATTAATAAATAAAACAGAAATCCAACCCAAGAAAATAATACGAAGTCATAAAATTACCCAAAGATGTTAATTATACTTGTAAAACTATGCAACCATAATAATGAGCCAATCAAAAAAATAAACGTCATCAAAGTTGGCCGAGCAAAAAAAACGTATTTAAGTTCTATTTTAAATTTATAACCTTATTTAATTGTCAGGGTGTCACATTGTGTGAGAGCCATTATTATTTGTTTTACAATTCTGACAGCTATTTGTCAACAACAAAGTTTTGTTTTGAGCTTCGACTTCGACATAAGCGCTATTTCCATCTATGTCATTAATAGCCATGTTTGACAACGTTTTTTGGATGTCTCTATATTAATTTCCATACACTCGTGTGCACCATCAGTCACCCCTGAGGCACTTGAGGCACACCATGTCTCGTCAGTAGAAAATATTTTTTCAAGTACGTTTTCGTTGTTATGCAAATTATCCATAATCCGCTCTGAAAATTAAATTCGCTGCAGCTGGTCATTTAGTAACAACTCTTGGACTGAGCTTAGACGATAAATGTACATATGCACAACACATTTTAGGCCTGTATTGCAGATTCCGTAGAAACGAACTTTAGGTCTCCTACTGTCTTCTTTTCTATTCACACCTGTTTTCTTTAAACAAAGCCACATATGTAGTCTATGTAGTCAAAACTTGGCGACACTGGTCGAAATCCATGGCTATATGTGGAAATTCTGTTTGAAAATCCTAAAACGCGTCCCGTATTGAACAAAGCAACCCACCCGAACCCAAATTTATTTTCTTGATAACATTGGCCAACAAAATTCAAAAATGTCGCTTTTACTTATTGCGATCTCGGATCTTAAAATTAAAACAGACAAACAGACAGACAAATTGATAGAAATGACACGGAATAAATGACATGAAACGTGATTGTTGCCACTTGTAGTCCATATTCCTCTATATCTGTGACTCGGATACATTTTCTTATATCAAATTTGGCTTCAACATATCAAATAGACAATGGAAAAGAAATTGCATGACGCATTACTATTACCCTCATGTCATACCATCATGTCCCAAAATCGTCTCCCGTGGATATGGGTAGAATAATCCCTTTCTGTCACTCAAAATCGTCTTTTACGCAAAATCTACACGGTGGACGTGTTTATTAATATCAAATTCAGTTTCAACATGCAATAATATATGGCGATTGAAGGGTCCTATCCAAAAGACACGACATTTTTTAATTTTGTCGGCCAGTGTAATAAAACCTTCAAAACAAAAGATATCGATTTCACGGCGTACTTTGAGAATGTTTTTTTTTATTTTACGATACTTTTAATTATACAGTTATTTTGAACAGATCAAGAAAAAAATCTTGAATTCAACTGGTACACGATATAACTGGTAATAATGTGACAATCAATTGAGTTCAGTTGAAAATCTGAAAATAGGTACGGTTTGTTTAAGTGAGCATTTTATTGATATTTATTAGATATTAGCGAACATTTGTGAGTTAATGGGATTCGGTTTAGAGGACAAATTTTATGATGACTGAAACAACAAATTTTATTATACGTAATTTCCTACGCCATCACTGAATATCTCAACTATTGTGGAAGGACATGGAGTTCGTGCGGGATGAGCATGTGGTTTCCAATAGCTTCTTCGGTTTGTATCGGTGCAATTGCGTTTCGCTGAGTGCACTGAGGATATCCCTAAAATGGAAGAGTGTGCCGGAGGCCCGTAGCATATGGCCGTGGTCCTGATATGGATTTGCCGGAGGCTGTGTGTTGGACCGTGCGTGAGGCTGGACCGCGCAACGCCACAGCCATGCATCCAGGTCAGCGTTGCATACGCCCCTCATCGCCAAGGTTCCAGGGAACAGGTGGAACTACGCGGGGGTAGACGCACGCATGCAGAATGTGGGTCATTGACTGCTGCTGCATTTAGTCGGGTCCATGGCGTAGGTGTTGCATCGGTTTCCCAGCGGGTATACGGAAAGGTCACAGGTCATTACGGACGGAGGTAATAATTGAGGATCTGGAAATGAAATGGCGCGTAACGTGGTATAATTTTACATATGACAGTATTCGGATAAAAAATAAGAGCATAACGAGCAACTCCAGATCCTCTATCATTTCCATCTTCCACCTTCCTCTTATTCGTAAGTCCGAAACATTGCACTTAAATCCTAGATAGTTCGATTACTGTTTGGTGGAAAACTTGAAGCTGTTCTTTACAACAGAATGCAAATGACATTCAAGATATGTAATTGAAGATTGCTGAGAAGACGGAGGTGCTTCTTTTCATTATGAAATGGAAATTCGGACCACTCTTCCATCACTCTCCACAAGGAGTCCACTTTTCTAAATACAACTTCCTGGAGTGGGTACTGGAACCTTCGGCGTAGAAACAAAAAACTGGACGTCTTCCACGAAACACCGAACTACTACACTTTTCTCGACGCGCGTTTCGCCAACCAAGGAGAAAATTAAAACTAATAAAAGTTTTAATCTTCTCCTGAAGATGCCAACTTGGTTGGCGAAACGCGCGTCGAGAAAAGTGTAGTAGTTCGGTGTTTCGTGGAAGACGTCCAGTTTTTTTTTTAATACAACCTGACTAAATACCTTAGAGTAACCATCGAATGCCAAGGATGGAATATATATGGAAATTGACTAAATACTTTAGAGTAACCATCGAATGCCAAGGTAATTTGGAATATATATCCATTTAGAGAAGAGTTAGTCTCTTCTCTAAATAGATATTCCAAATTAGCTTAAGAATAAGACATACTTGTCCTATGAGCAGCGCAGAAGCAATCTGTGGGGAAAACCTGGAGTATGAAACTCAGGGTAGTCATGTGGATATACACTGCTATCATTTCACCGACGTCAGCCTACGAAACTATTTGGTGTTAGTACTTACCCGTAGACAACCAGTACTGTGACCCTAAAACCCTAAGTTAATGTGGGGATCAGTATGAGAATGTCATCAATAAATAATCAATAGTAAAGACACAATAAAGTCAGTTTGGTGCAGAACTAACAGTACAGGGTGGGCTTAGGGAACCAATCATTGTTGTGCAGAGGAGATAGATACTAGGCCCCGAGTACAGGCCCGGTATTTTTAGTCCCATTTAAGGCATATGCCATTTCACAGTCTTATCGCCTAGTTAATTAATCGGTTTTAACCGGGAGTAAAGGTAACTCTAACTTTAACTAAGAAGTGGCTGAAGTTACTTGCACCTTGTATACTCGTTACTGTACTCGCCATAGGCTCACCCGAATTTGTCAAATGTTTTGTGTTAGTTAAATGCACTTTAATATGCAAATAGCAATGTACTTTCAAGAGGTACTTAAAGCCTAGTCCTCATAAATGCGAATTGCAAAAGACGATATTTTACACGTGACCATATTTCACAAAACATCAATAGTTTAGTGGGCCTCGCCTTAAGCGGATTTCGTCTGTAATATGTCTAAATTTTAAGATTATTCGTAACTAAAACAATTTTGCTTTCCGTGTTTTGACAATTATATGTAGATTATTGAGTTGAAAACACTTCAAAAATTAACTAAAATGCAAAATAAGTATACAAGTACTTAGCATAGTATAAAGATAAAACAATCACCAGAAGTTTACGTCATCTCAGTTTTGATGATTTAGACCAATCACATTCAACGTGCAAAAGATAAATGCAATTCGCCGTTATGAGGACCAAGATTTACTGATGCGACAATGAACCGCATTGTTTGCATTACCCTGCAAGATAAATTGTCTGAAAACGACATATTTTTATTAAAAGTTCAAATCTATAGAAATAGGTAAACACGTAGAAATACTAGAATATGTAACATTCAATACATGTAAAATTAGGTAGACAACTAAAATATTTATATGTATGAGCTCATAGGAGGTTTCTGATCTATAAACTGGTAGATATGTAGAGTATTTTTAAAGGTAGAAGATCTCATTGGTCTGACGTAACCTTGTGTGACGTATGACGTCACACAATAGTTAATTTCAAGCGTTGGCTCTAATGGATTCATTCGCTCAAAATCCATTTACCACGCAATACGACACACAATACATGATGGGGCCTTATCTGTTAAATATCTCTGCATATATTGAGGTTCTATGAAATTATATGTATTTCGGAAACGATTCCGAGCCCGACCTGTTTCAAAAACTGCAGGTGTTCCGACTCCTATAGTGGGTCAAACATGTTGTCGGTATTATTCACGTTAGCACGAAGCGATGTCCTTAAATGGTCTGTCCGAAAAGAACTCGAAAGCCAAAATAAAACTTTACTTTTTTTATTACAAAAAAATGTTTGAAATCCCTATGCACAAAATTGACCCTGTCTTTAGTCATCAAGCATTGACCAACGCAACGAACTCTAACAATATATCTGAGAATTGGCCGAAAAGCCATACACAATGCAAAGTGAACAAAGAAGCTGACACATTGTCTCGAAGAGCTGTAAGTCTAATTTGTAAGTATTTTTGGACTGACTGCCAGTAGTACCTACTCTGCTTTATGCAGCAGTGAAACAAATGATGAAAGAAAACACCCACGAGAAATCGAGGAATGTGTGGCGTGAAACAACTAGCTGTCGGTTTTCTAGGGCATTTATACCTATAATATCCCAGAGGGCGTACAAATACATATTTAATTATCACAAGGAAAAACTTACGCTTTGTAATAAGAATTGCAAAAGTCAACTATTAGTTTGACTTATTGGAAGCTTATGCAAAAAAATGCAGGAGAGAAAATTAAAATCGACCTACCTAAACGTTCTTTTTTTTGTTTCAAAAATTAAATTTCAAATTTTCTTCCTGACTCATTATTTACCCTATACGATTGTTACAGTGTACCCTACTATTTTCATTCCATATTTTCCACATCTTAACATATCCAAATAGCGTAATATAATTTAATTTTTATAATTTATTAATATATTTTATTTTTATTTAAATTATTTATTATTATTTTAATTGATTCTCCTTAAAAAAAATTTTTGAGTTGTAACTTTTTTCCGAACGACATATGTATATGTACGTCAAAAAATTAATATTAACATGTTAATGCTAACGTCAATATTATGGATATAATTATCTAATCAAGAGCAATCTACATATATGCAGAATGTAGGCCATAGATTTCTGCATTTAGTCCATAACGTGAAATTGCATTAATTTCCTAACTGAAGGGATGCAAGTTGAAAGCTGAAAGGTCGAGGATCGTTAGAGAGGAAGTTCGTTAGGGACGCGAGCGCATTTTATACACCTTCAGTGCAATACTGTAAAACTTGAGCAATTAATAAATGTACGTACCAGTCTGGAACACTATTTTTAAAAAAGATTTTCACCATTTATTTTTATTTCTCAATATTCTTCAATACATATTCATTTCATCATCACAAGTCCAAAGAAAGATTTTCGTTTATTTTTTTAATGCTTTATACTGTTTCTATAAATACCTACATGCTTCTACATTTTATACGAAACGGACTATATTATATAACTTTACTAACTAATCTTACAACAAATTAAATTGTCTAGTGTTCGCACTCGATGTTACTTTCCATACATAATTGACGAAAATTATGGGAAGATTTGATATTCTAGTTACGCGACACTTACAAGTCTATGGAGAAAATATTTTGATAAGTGCACTGTTGATAGCAAAGAGGTCGTCTTACAAGAATACGATATAACACAAGAATGCGACAAAGGATCTCTTAGATTTTCCTCTATACGATGTGTGTAAATTAAGTAATGAGACTGATTTTTTTTTATTCGAATTGAATTACAATTCAGTATTGTCTCCTTCAAAATAACTTCCTTGGGAAGCCACACAGCGCTGGAGATGGTTCTTCCATTCCTCAGAGCAGTGTTGGAACTCATATACTGGAATAGCCTTCACATGGTTAGTTACAGCCGTTTGAATGTTTTCTATGGTCCCAAAATGATGTCCCTTGAGGCGATTTTTCAATATCAGGAATCACAAGGACTCAAGTCAGACGAATAAGGAGGAGGAATGTTTGATCTCACACGCATGACCCTTTTTCGAAGTTTTTCAAGAACCTCTCTGTAAAAGTGTTGATTTGCTGTTTGGCCTGGAGGCACAAACTCTTTGTAGACAATTCCTTGACTATGAAAAAGGCAAATCAGCATGCATTTGATCTTCGACTTGCCCATGCTTGCTTTCTTGGATCTTGGAGAGCTTGAAGTGTGCTATTCCGTGCTTTGGCGCTTGGTTTCCAGGTCGTACTCAAATAGCCAAGTCTCATCACCAGTAATGACAGGTTCCATAAAATGGAGATAATTTTCATCGATTTCAAAAAGTCAAAACACATTTCTTCTGATGTCCTTTTGTTCCTGAGAAATGTTTTTTAGAACCATTGGCATCCCCAATTCGTTAGTCAAAATCTGATGAAAAATGGTGTGATTCAAATTTAACTCTTCCTCGACCATTCTTGTCGCCAACCGACGATCTGAACGCACAAAATCCCGTATTCTATCTACATTTTCATCGGTTCTTGAAGATGAAGGCTGCATGGTTCATCCTCAATCGACTCTTTTCCTTCTGAGAATGTCTTAAACCACTGAAAAACCTTGGCTCTTGAAAAAATACTGTCTCCGTAGGCGTGTTGAAGTTTTCACACCACTGCTCATCATATTTTGGCAACGAATTGGGGATGAGAAAAATCTGCGCCGTTTCAGTAAACGAGTTTTTAATCACTAAAAACATTCCTGTGGCTCCCCAACCTCCTTATTCGCCTGACTTGAGTCCTTATAACTTTTTTCTCTTCTCGAGATTAAAAAATCACCTCAAGCGACGTCATTTTAAGACCATAGAAAACATTCTTACGGCTGTAACCGACCAGCTGAAGGTTATTTCAGTATATGAGTTCCAGCATTGTATATGGAATAGAACAACCGTCTCCATCGCTGTGTGGCTTCCCAAGGAAGTTATTTTGAAGGAGATAATACCGAATTCTAATTCTATTCGATTAAAAATTTTTAAAAAAACCAGTCTCATTACTCATTACCAACTCGTATATTGCAATCTTAAGTGAGTCGCAGTGTTTACAAAATATTGAATAAAAATCTAATGAAAGCGGCAGTGCAATTGCATTATGCATTACATCAATTTCAACTTTTCCATGATTTAGACACAAAAACTTCCAAAGTAAGGAAAAGTCTGGAACAGTGGCCACGTTTTTATAAAAATTGTAATAAAAGCTAGAATTAATCTTTTTCCTAGACCCTGATATCACTAGGTGACAAATTGTACCTGCTCTACAGATTTTCATTTTAAAACTGAAACAATAATATTTTAACTAAACTTTTGGAGTTCCAAAATTTAAAGTAAGGTGGCCATTGTACCTACCAGCAATGTAAACTGGCAATTAGGATATGGTACTGTGGCCATTATTCTTTAAAAATTTGAACAATGCAGTTGGGTGATATTTGTCAGAATAAAGATATACTAAAGATGTATCACAAAAATAATAATAGTAATAATACAGATTAAATTTATTTAAAAAACAACTGAAACGTATACAGCAAAATATTTTAACGACTAAGCGTTAACAAATACTATACATGGAAACTTTAGGGTAGAAAACAAGAGTATAATTTAATTGACCTGCTAAAGCCATTCTAAATAGTCCTCTTTCTAATGAAGGTACAGTAGTCATCCCTTATTAATATTATAAAGTAGTGGCTATAACAGGTGTTTTTCCAAAACAGTATTTGCAGCCAATAATATTGTTAATATAATCAAATTGACATATATTTACTTATGAATCCGACAACTATTTTTTTCGCAGTAAGACAAATATCATAAATATTACTAAATACGCGACCCGCCCCGGCTTCGCCCGGTTTACGACATCACATTAGAAACCTCTAAAATTATCAGTGTTTCTCTACTATATTATGCATGTATATTACATATAAACCTTCCTCTTGAATCACTCTTCCTTTAAAAACGATCAAAATCCGTTGCGTAGTTTTAAAGATCTAAGCATACATAGGTAGTAGAAAGAAGATAGGGACAGACAGCGGGAAGCGACTTTGTTTTATACTATGTTATGATAATAATGTTTACGTACTAATACTAAAATGGAATGGTCAAGATAAAACAATCGCCATGTACATACGCTACAGAAATTCAAGAGAACTTCTGTAAAAGTTCACTGGCCGCTGTTAAGACAAGTCTTCATGAATTTTCAGTCTTCACATTCATCAGAAATTGTAAGGACACCTTGTATGGCATAATAATTTATGCAAGATAATAGTTATGTTAATTGTGTACATAGACGTAAAATGTCTTTTTTGGAAAAATGAGTACCTACACAAAAACAAGGCAGGTGACAATGATAATTAATGATTATAATACCATCAACCACATGTTTTTTTAAATAATGGGTAATAACAAAAGATATTTAATACAATAAAAAAATCATATCAATATATGCTTACTTATATGTTAAGTTCATGTAAAAAAGATGAAACTGCCAAGAAAAATCCAAGGATATTTTGTTGTTAATATTCTCAGAATGTTACTTGAACCCTTCTGCAGTGGGTGGCAGACTCTACTCTTTATAAGCAAAAATATAGCACGAAATTGGCAACTGTTCCAGACTCTCCCCTACTAGATACTTGACTTTTTGACTGACTTTTGACTCTTCTTCTGATCAATTCTCCTCAGTATCGTCACGCGCATCTTTAGAACCATAAGCCCGAAATAATGATACAATTATTTAAAATTCGTCCGTAATCAAATCGACAGATACGGGTTCCGTCTCGATATGGCTTTATCGGAAATCAATTAGTCAAGATCCCAGAAGGCGACCCTTTCAATTAGTGCTCTATTACATGCCAGAAGTCGTTTGCCGGCCAGATGTCCATTACCTCGGCTGTTTTTCATTGCCTCGTCTAATTGCATTTCCGAAAGTACATTATCACAAAAAACTGATTCATTAACACCCTTTTTGCCTCGTATAGAATATGTGTTATGTAGTGGAACATGCGCCGCCTAGGAAGAAATTATAGGACTATAAAAAATAATTGTGGATTTGAACAAATTAATGTACAGTGTTCACAGTAATATTCTCCATTTCATCATCGACGCAAAAACATAGAGGCCTTTTACCTAATCTACCTAATCAATTCTAATCAGCTACTGATAATTACAGCTTCCAAGTCACGGACTACAAACAAGACCGGATCCAGGTTTGTTACTGCCAACCGCTATGTGCGCAGGAAATGTGTCATAAGATATTGCTGACAATTCATTTGAACATAAAACTGGAGTGGGTACTGGAACCTTCGGCATAGAAACACAAAATATAAAAAACTAACTTTTAGATTAGGTAATATAGAATACGAGCAATGGTGCGAGTTTCAGAGGAAAATGTTTGTAGTTGTAGAAACAAAATTTATTAAAAAGATTGTCTTCATTAAATAAAAAATTAGGCTTTAAAAGAACAAAAAAAGATACTCCTCAGAAAGTCGTTAACATTGTGGAAAACTTATCCTCGCAAGTGTTTGACAAAGAAGAACTTAATCTCCTAAATAAAGGATTAAAATTCGGCCTCCCTGCCTCTGGAGGCGCCCTGGAGGAAGTAGTGGCGGGTGCTGAATGTGTAATACAGCACCTGCCCGATTCTTCCAGGGGTTTGTGAGAGAAGCAGTTAGAAAACAAATTAGTTCCAACATTGTTAAAAATAAGATTAATACCAAAAATGTCAAGAAAGACAAAGACATTGTCAAACAATTACGAGAGAAGGATTGTTTTTATTTAAAAGCTGACAAGGGAAATAAGGTTGTTATCTTAGACAAAAATGATTATTTTGAAAGAGTCGACAATTTAATTAATAGTGGTCAAAAAAATAAAAACGTCCAGTTTTGTGAACATAAAAATGGCGAACGAAATATGCAAATAAAAAAAGACTTATGCTGATAATGACACTTAGTATATACGGTAACTATGATACTTGATGATTTGTTCTATTGTTCTAAGGATTAATAAAAACCGTGTAAAACTTTTTTTAAATTATTCGATTCGATGAAAATTAAGAGAAATAAAACGGTGGCTGTCAATTTTAGATCGACTAACTCTGTGCATGTCATGAAAAATATAACAAAAGTCTCGTTACTTCAGATCTGCGACAGTTTGGCGTTTTCAGAAAAACTAGTGAATGTCGGCATACGACTGTGTCGACTATAAGTCGCCAATCCGAAAAAAATAGGATGTGAATTTGTTTTCTTGTTCTGTTTTGAGTTCACTTTCAGAACTTTTGGAGAAATAAAGTTTAAGTGTATAGATTTTTAATAAACTTGTACATATACAGGGTGTTCCTCAAACGTATGTCATAAATTTAACACAGTATTCCTGGATCAAGATTATGTCTGTTTAATACAATTTACCTATGTCGTATGTGTACATCCGAACACAAAAATCAATCATAAAAAAGGACAAACAAAAGTGAGACGACAAATAAGAACCAACGGCATACGCATCCAAAGTAGTGAGGGAATAAGACTGTCTCTCTTACCACCTGCGTTAGTCGTTAGAACAAGAAGTGTAGCATTTGTCTTATTCATCATTGCGGTGCTACCTATTTTCAAACCCAAATAGTTTTTTTGAGACATATTTTTTTACTTTTTCTACTACCATCTATTAATCAGAGATGCGCTTTTGTTTTCCTCTTATCGAAAATCTTAAGGGTCACAAAAAAGCAAGGCCGTATATATTTAAATGCAATTCTCATGGAAACGGTTGACTTTCAGGATTTTGAACAAGAATATTTTTTTTTAATATTTCATTATCCTCAATACGGTGTAACAAAATCTAGAATAATTGGTTTTACACAAGAATTATCGATCAAAAACGAATCAAGTTTCAGATTAACTACCCTTGAATTGTAAGTAAGATACATAAGAATCTTGCTGCTTATTTGCATCCTAAGAGTGAGCGCTCATGCCAAAGAAATAATTTGAACCGTTTATGTATCTCTACACACGTATGGAAAGGCATCTAGATATCTATACACATTTGTATGTACATATAATAAAAGAAATTTTTTTTTGTTTATTAATTTTTTTTTTTTTTTTTTTTTTTTTTTTTTATTTTTTTATTTTTTTTTTTTTTTTTTTGTTAATATATTTTTTTTTTTTTTTTTATTATTTTTAAAGATTTATTTATATATTATTATATTTTTTTTATAATTTGTTATTTATTTATAACTTGTTAATATTGTTGAATTAATATTTTGTTTTTTAAAATTTAAAAATTTGGAGGTATTTGATAGTTCAAATGCAACTTACATTAATCCAAGAATGTTCCCTATTCCAAAAGAGTTTACAGTTCCAAGTAGTTATGGAAGAAGGAGTTATTTATTTTAAAGTTTGAATTGTAACTATAATTTTTTTTTTTTTTAAGATAGAGTTACCTTTTTTTGGTTTTTTTTTGTGCTTTTTTCATTTTCCCTTAGTTTAGAGGTAAATGTTAAATCTTTTTTTTTTTTGTTTATTCCTATTGTTTTTCCTTTTTATTTACTATTCTACGGGTGCTTTTTTTTAAATACAGGACGTGCGAGGAAACATGTGAGAACAGAAATTGAAAAAAATCAAGCTGACGTTTGCTGTAAAAAATCGCAATAGCCCAACGATTACGAATAGTCGTGGCCGTAAGCTTCTGTGACCTAATTCCATCAGCGTGCCCGTTTTTAAATAGATCCCCATCTAAAATTCCCAGATTTATGAGCTGTCGCCGTCTGCTTACTAACGCATTAAATCACGCACTCGACGAACATTAAACACGATTACCATGAACTTTGGCGAGGAATGAGGCGGCTAATACTCCATCATTTTTAAGGAACACGGACGGAAGGAGCAGCGGAGAAGATAACACAGCGGTATTATTTATTCCAACAAATTGCGCGAACTCGTCACAGAACGAAATCGTCGAAAAAATTGGCCTTTTCTGTAGCATTTTTGCTCACATTTACCATAGGAGAAAGAGGGCAAATATCGACCACGTATGGAAAATTCGTATACCAAGGGACTTGAAATGAATTTTTAATCCCAAGGGCCCAAATGCAAATAAAAAACGTATACTTATATGTTTTTTAAGGTGATTAAATTACGTCTATTGCCTTAATTTTTCTTCCAAATAATCCTTAAGAAGGATTAAAAAAGATATTTCATTAGAATTAAAACATATACAAGGTGTGTAAATTAAGTAATGAGAGATAATTTTTTTTAGTTTTTTTATTCCAATAGAATTACAATCCAGTATTATCTCATTCAAAATAACTTCCTTGGGAAGTCACACAGCGCTGGCGACGGTTCTTCCATTCATCATAGCAGTGCTGGAACTCATATACTGGAATAACCTTCAGCTGGTCGGTTACAACCGTTTGAATGTTTTCTATAGTCCCAAAAATGACATCCCTTGAGAGGGAGAAAAAAGTCACAAGGACTCAAGTCAGACGAATAAGGGGCCAGAAGAGCCACAGGAATGTTTTTACTGACTAAAAACTCGTTTACTGAAGTGAATGTGTGACAAGGCGCATTGTCGTGATGCAAAATCCAGTTGTTCTTGATGTTTGGTCTCACACATATGACCCTTTTTTGAAGTTTTTGAGTCACAAACTCTTTTTGAACAATTCCCTGGCTATCAAAAAAAGCAAATCAGCATACATTTGATCTTCGACTTGCTCATTCTGGCTTGTTTGGACCTTGGAGAGCTTGAAGTGTGCCATTCCACGCTTTGGCGCTTGGTTTCCGGGTCGTACCCAAAGACCCAAGTCTCTCACCAGTAATGACATGTTCCATAAAATGGGGATCATTTTCAATCGATTCCAAAAAACAAGACTTCTCTCCTGATGTCCTTTTGTTCCTGCGAAAAGTTTTTTGGAACCATTTTTGCCCAGATTTTTCTCGTCCCCAATTCGTTAGTCAAAATCTGAAGTGATCTGAACGCACAAGATCCCGTATTCTATCGACATTTTCATCGATTCTTGAAGATTTTCTCTGAGCCTTCCTCTGCGCGGTTCATCATTAATCGACTCTCTTCCTTCTGAGGATGCCTTAAAACCACCGAAAAACCTGGGCTCTTGAAAAAACACTGTCTCCGTAGGCGTGTTAAAGTTTTGCAAAAGTATCCGTTGCGCTGTGTCCAAGTCTGAAGCAAAATCTGATAGCACACCGTTGCTCAAAATTAATGTCACTCATTTTTAAAACGCACTAGAAAAAAACGATTTACGAAAACAGTCACAAAGAACAAACAAATCACTCTATCAAGTTCAAACTTATACTGAAGTTGCATTACATGTTAACCTACCGCCCTTCCAAGTCCCGTCTCCGCACTGTTACTAGATTGGACGCTACGTTGCCAGTCTCATTACATAATTTACAGACCTCGTATTTGATTGATATACGTGGAATATCAACAATCTCACAAGTTTCGTTAATGTGAATTGGTAGATTTTAACTACCTATACTTTTTAAGCACTAATTTCAAGAATTACAAAGTCTATCCGTTCTTCATTAGACAACTTGTTTATTGCCATTTACTATGGTAAAATAGCCTTCTTTATTCATCGGTGGTTCTCCATTATTCTTCAACTTCTGTCACGTATTTATGTACTCTGCTCCCCGTATCATGTTTTACCAGATTTTGATGCTCTAATTATTTCATAAAATCTGATATCCGATACTATTAATCTGTAAATCTTGTCTTAAACTCGGTAAACATTATAATTAAAGTTAATTACACTGTCAGCGTAATTTACTTTGATTAATTGGCAGCGAGAGATTTCCATTACTCAAAAATACTGAGAAAATTAACACCCCGCAAGTTTTCACGCGACCGATTAATCAGATCACCGGTACCTACTTGTAAAATATCAAAAATTTAAATACTACAGATCATTTATTTAATTAACATCACTTGATTACTTGCTGCTGTAAACTTTCCTTAAGAGGCTTTACTCGTTTTAAGAAACTTGAAGGCAGAAATACAGGCAGGAATATAGAAAAAGGCAAGATTACACTTAGAGAAATGTTTGTGTTTTCCCTAGTATTTGGATGTTTGTTCTTGTGGATTGTATGTAATATAAAGGGGTTAGCACCGATGGAATCGGGGGTAATAAACACCCCTCTTTCGGCCCCCCCCCGCCGGGCGGGGCGGGGCCGGAAAATCTGGGCCCCCCGGCCGGGGGGGGGGGGGGCCGCCCCCCCGGGGGGGGGGGCGCCCCCCCCCCCCCCCCCCCCCCCCCCCCCCCCCCCCCCGGGCGGGGCCCCCCCCCCCCAACCCCTCCCCTCTTCGTTTTTTTTTTTTTTTTTTTTTTTTTTTTTTTTTTTTTTTTTTATTTTTTTTTTTTTTCCCCCACGGGGGGGAAAAAACCACCCCCCCCGCGGGTGGGGGTTTTGTTCCCCCCTCTTTACTTAAAATTCACGGCCCGCGGGGGGGGGGGGGGGTTTTTTCCCCCCCCCCCCCCCCCCCCCCGCCCCCTCCCCCCCGCCGGGCGGCCCCCCCCCCCCCCCCCCCCCCCCCCCCCCCGGGGGTGTATCCGCCCCCCCCCCCCCCCCCCCCCCCCCCCCCCGCGGGGCGCCCCCCCCCCCCCCCCCCCCCCCCCCCCCCCCCCCCCCCCCCCCCCCCCCCCCCCCCCCCCCCCGGCCCCCCCCCCCCCCCCCCCCCCCCCCCCCCCCCCCCCCCCCCCCCCCCCCCCCCCCCCCTCCCCCCTTTTCTTTCTCCCCCCGGGGGGGCGGCGCCTCCGGGTGGATAAAAAAAACCCCCCCCCCGCCTGGGGGTTTTTCCCCCCCCTCCTTTTTTTTTTTTTTTTCTCCCCCCCCCCCCCCCCCCTTGGTGTTTTCTCATCCTCCCGCCCCCTTCTTTTTTTTTTTTTTCCCCCCTCCTTTTTATTACCCCCTCTTTTTTTTTTTTCCCCCCCCCCCCCCCCCCCCCCCCCCGGTGTCTTCCTCTCCCCCCCCCCCCCCTTTTTCCCCCGGGGGGGGGGACACACCCCCCCCCCCAAACCCCCCACCCAAAAAAAATTTTTCCCCCCCCCCCCCCAACAACCTTTTTTTCCCCCCCCCACCCCCCCCCCCCTTTTTTTTTTTTCCCTTTTTTTAATCTCCCCTCACCACATACACTAAACTACCCCCTCACAACGAGAAGAAAGTTTTTTTTTTTTTGGCTGTATTTCTTCCTCCCCTCCCCCTTTTTTTTTTTCCCCCCCCCCCCCCCCCCCCCCCCCCTTTTTTTTTTTTTTTTTTTTTTTCCCCCCCCCCCCAACGCCCCCCCCGCGCTTTAACCACCCCCAAAAAAAAAACAAAAATTTCTCCCCCCCCCCCCCCCCCCCCCACCCCCCCCCCCCCCCCCCGGCGGCCACAACCCCCCCCCCTCCCCCTCCCCCCACCCACCCCCCCCCCCCCACCCCCCTCTCCCCCCCCCCCCTCCCCCCCCCCCCCCCCCCCCCCCCCCCCCCCCCCCCCCACCCAACCCCCCTCTCTTTTTCCTCCTCCTCTTAAATTTTTTTTTTTTTTTTTTTTTTCCACCCAAAAAAAAAAATTTTTCTCTCTTTTTTTTTTTTTTTTTTCTCCCCCCCCCCCCCTCCCCCCCCCCCCCCCTCCACCCCCCCCCCCCCTTCCACTATTCTTTAAAAAAAATCCCCCCCTCCCCCCCCCCCCCCCCCCTCCCCCCCCCGCCGCCCACCACACAACCCCCCCCCCCCCCCCCCCCCCTCCCCTCCTATCCTTTTTTCATTAATAATTTTTTTATAGGAATGTCTTATAATATTACTCCTCCCATTTTTTTCTCCCTTCTTTTTTTTCTTTTTTCTCCTCTCCTCTCTCTTCCCACACCCTTCTGCTTCCTTCCCTCCCTCTACCTCTCTTTCTCCCCCCAAACTTTCTCTTCCCCCTCCCCTGGCCCTTTCCCTCTACGGTCTTTATTTTTTTTATTTTTTCATTGGCGGGCGGGGGGGGCGGGGGGCGCCACGGGGGTTTGTTATACACCGCCGCCCGGCCCACGCCTCCCGGCTTTCGCCGCCACGTTTTGTTCTATATTTTTTTTTTTTTTTTTTTTTTTTTTTTTTTTTTTTTGGTGGTTTTTTTTTTGGTCGTTTTTTCTTTACCCCCCACGGCCCCCCCCCCGCGGCGGGAGAGGGGGCTGCGGGTGGCCGGGAGGGGGGCGCGGGGGGCCGCGGGGGGGCCCGGCGGGGCCGCCACCTACGCCCCCCCCCCCCGCCCCCCCGGGGCGGGCCCCGCGGGGGGCGCCCCGCGGGGGCCCCCAGCCCCCGCCCCTCTCCCCCCCCCCCCCCGCGCTGTTCCGCTCGCCCCCCCCCCGGGCCGCCCCGCCCCCCCCCCGCGGCCGGGGGGGCGGGGGGGGGCCGGGGCGCCACCGAGGCGGGGGAGGGGGGCGGGGGGGGGGGGGGCGGGGGGGGGCCGCCCGGCCGGGGCCCCCCCCCCCCCGCCCCCCACCGCGCCCCCGCCCCCCCCCCGGCCGCCGCCACCCCCCCCCCCCCCCCCCCCCCCCGGGGGGGGGGCCCGCCCGCGGGCCCCCCCCCCCGCCCCGCGGCGGGGCGGGGGGGCCGGGGGGGGGGGGGGCGGGGGGGGGCCCGGCGGGGGGGGGGCCCCCGGGGGCCCCGGGCCGGCCCCCCCGCGCCGGGCGGGGGGGGGCCGGGGGGGGGCGCGGGGGGGGCCCGGGGGGGGGGGGGGGGGGGGGGGGGGGGGGGGGGGGCGGGGCGCGCCGGGCGCGGGGGGGGGGGGGGGGGGGGGGGGGGGGGGGGGGCGGGCCCCGGGGGCCGGGGCGGGGGGGGGGGCCGGGGGGGGCGGGGCCCGGCCCGCGCGCGCCCCCCGCCGCCCCCGCCGGCGCGCCCGCCCCGGGCCGGGGCGCCGCCCCCCGGGGGGGGCCGGGGGGCCCCCCGGCCGCCCCCCCCCCCCCCCCCCCCGGCCCCGCCCCCCCCCCCCCCCCGGCCCCCGCGGCGCCGGCCCCGGGGGCCCCCCGCCGGGCCGGCCCCGCCCGCCGGGCCCCCCGCCCGCCGGCGGGGCCCCCCGCCGCCGGCGCCGGCCCCGGCCCCGGCGGCGCCGGGGGCCGCGCCCCCCGGCCGGCGCGCGCCCCCGGGGCGCCGCCGCGGCGGCCCCCCCGCCCCCCGCCCTCCCCCGGGGCGCGGCCGGCGGGCGCGGGGGGGCGGGCGGGGGGGGCGGGGGGGGCTGCGGGCGGGGGCGGGGGGCTCGGGGGCGGGGGGGGGGGGGCGGGGGGGGGGGGGGGGGGGGCGGGGGGCCCCGGGGGGGGGGGCTGGTGGCCGCCGGGCCCCCCCCGGGGGCTTGGGGGCCCAGGGCGCGGTCCGCTCCCCCCCCCGCCCGGGGCGGGCGCGGGCCGGGCGGGGGGGGGGGGGGGGGGGGGGGTTGGTTTTTTTTTTTCTTCTCTTTTTTTTTTTCCCTTTTCCTTCCTTTCTTTTTTCTCCTTTCCTTTTCTTTCCCCCTCCCTCCCCACTTAAGTCCTCCGTCGTTTTTCCCCTGTCCCGGCGTCTCCTCCCGGGGGGCGTCGCGGGGGGCCCCCCCCCGTGTTCTCTCTTATTCTTTCTTTTCTCCTCTTCTCCCCCCCCCCCTCTTTCTCTTTTTGTTTTTTTTGTTTTTTTTTTTTTTTTCTTTCTTTCCACTCGCGTGAGTCCAGGGGGGGGGCCCCGGGGGGGGGGGGGGGCGGGGGGGCCGGGGTGTTTTGCCGGGCCAGCGGGCCCGCTGGGGGCCTCCCCCCGGCGCGGCCGCCCGCGGGGGGGGCGGGGGGGCCCCCCCGGGGGCCGGGGCGGGGCGGGGGGGGCGGGGGGGGCCGCGGGGCGCCCGGGGGCGGCGCCCCCCGCGCCCCCGGCCCCGCCTCCCCCCGCGCGCCGCCCCGCGGCCGCTGCCGCATGATGTTTTCTGTGGTGTTTTTTTTTTTTGTATAATTTTGGTAAATTTCTAACAGGAAGTATGTATGTATGTATTCTATAGGTGCGAAGTCATGGTAGTGAGAGCCAAATCGACGCTAGCGTACGCAGTGGCTAATGTAGGCGTTAAAGGACGCTATTTATAATTTTCAAGTGGGCAAATACACGTGTAAATTTTAATTTCTACTAATTTCTAACTAATTTAATACGATATTAATCATACAATTTTCACTTATATTTAACGTTGTTGTATAAGGTGTTGCATGAACTGATGCTTGTCTAATGATGACACGCGAATTATTTAGATAACTTTCGTTATTTCACCGATATTCCTCAACATCCCAATGTTCTGCAAGGACGAGATTTTTGCCTTTGATAATTGTTTGCGGCTAAAATTTAATTATATGACTGATTGATTGGAACCCGGTTTTTATAATTATTTCCATCTTCTATCCGAAACTAAAAATAAAAATAATATTTATTGATTTAACAAATATCTCTAACAATTTTATTGGGAAGAAATTACTTAATGATTTTTTGAATTTTATTACTTACCTATATTTATTTGTAATATTTGTTATAAATACTTTGCCATTAATTTAACCAACTTAACCAAATGTTCACTGTTTTTCATTATTTTTACATTGATCACACTTTTCACATAATTGTCACTTTTTTTTATATAAATTCATACAAATAAAAAAGAGAAACCTTCTGCATAAGAAGCTTACACTGTCTGCATGCCCGCGAAGGTTTATGAGTTAGTAAAACTATGTTCCGATAGATGGCGCGCGCGTCGTTTCATCGAAAGTGTGAATTTCATATTGTTTAGCGGCAGTTCGTATGTTTTCGGTGTTACGGTGATTCGGGATTACACAATGATGATGATGAATAGCCGTTTGTTTTTACATTGCTTTTAATGTGTTTTATATTCAAGTTGCCGCTTTAATCTATTATTTATATGTAGTATTTGATTATTTACTGCCTAAAAACACCTTTTATGATCAAGGTTTACTGTTTACAAGTTGCTGGCATACCTAATTGGTGTTGTAAACAGCAACTGTTTACAAGTTGCTGGTTGCTGGTATTTTTAGGTTGGATCGGTTTATTTTGAAGTTTTAATAAATATTCGTTTTTTTTTTTACAAAATTTTTTAATATTTTAATTGAAAACATTTTTTAAGTAGAATGACAGACATTAGATTGAATATCTTCAAATATATGGTTATTTAGACGGCACTGTAATTTCAAAGTGTGTACAAGAGGGTGAATATGTTCTGAATGCAGGCCATTCATAACTTCATAAATTTGAAGGTAATGCAGTTTTTTCAGTATTTTCCGCTTTTTTGAATCCTTAACTGAAACAGACAATAATAATGATAAATATCTTTACATTCACCTTAAAATACTAAAAACGTCGATAAAAGTAATCCTCCTCAGCAAAATGAAGAGAACAGACTTTCATAAATTTACTAATGGGCTTTCCTATCCTCAGTTTTAATATCCAAGCCTTGCGCCTGTCTATACGTTCCTTTTGACCAAATTTATTTATAAGGGAAACTTGATGCTTTCCTTGTCCAGGACATATATGAAAAGTTAATTGGGGATCCTTCTTAATCCAGGATGATCAGCGAGGTACACAACAATAGTGATTCATTCTAATTATAATACTCACAAAATGACACTAATATTATAATTTTTAATGAATACAACACAAATATAAACTGAGAGAGGTATGAAAAAGAGAGGTATGTCTATTATTTAATAAATATTAATGAACATTCAAATAAATTTGACTGCAGTTGGCTATGGAAAATTAACGTAAGTCTTAGCCATTTTTTTCCAATATCGCTGACCTGTAAACAAATTTTGACAGATTGAGCTTTAAGTCAGTTAGGTGTGATGGTAAATGGTAATGATAACACTACCCTGCAAAATGTTGAAAATTGTGTGCCCCTGGACAATGAATAGTTGTTTCCGAAGTAATTTTTCCCCGCTGAAAACAAATCCGGGAATCCTCAGAATTGCTCTATCACGTCAGGGTTTTTGAGATAGTCTAACCTAAAAGTGCAAAAAGACTGTTTTTTGACATATTTGAGGTTATGTAACACCGCAATTTTCTCAAAAAAAAACGTGTGGGATCTTATAGTACAAATCTTCCTCTTTCAAATGCCGTTGAGTTTGCTCAAATATCTTTTTTTTTGCAGGGATATTGCATTTTGAAATGTTCATGTTTGTATGTGTTCATATACCTAAAAACCCATTAGGGACACGTGTATATCATTTTTTATTAAGAAACGATCAAAAATCCTACTTATTTTTCGAATTTTCATGGCACCATATTGAATTTTTCATTAAAAAAGAAATGAAAATATAACATCAAATTTGACTTCATCGACTGAAAACATAGAAAATGAATGGTCAACCGAACACTCATCTATTTTTTTCGTAATTTCGCATTTTCGGCGCCATATGGCTTCCGCCATAAGGAATATAATTATTGTTGTTAACCTTCATTTTTATTTTTATGTTACTATAATTTTCTAGTATACTAAAGAATCTAAATAAAGACGTCATTCTTTCATTAAAAAGAAAGTTCACGAAAGTTCCATAGACGCTATTGTAACTTTAGTGCTCAGGGTTGGCCATATTAAATTTTCTTCGAAAAATTTTGAATATCTGACCTTAGATTCTGAACGAGCAGATCTTTTGACATATATTGACTGAAGAAAATATTGACTTTTAATTTGAAAATATTGAATTTTAAATATTTTTTGCGTTTCTTAATAGAAAAAAAAAACGATATTTTGATATACATGTGTCCCTAATGAGTTTTCAGGTACTGAAAAATTAGATAGCTCACGAAGCTACGCATGTGAGGCCATGGAACATTCTATGTCTTTGGACCCATGACGTCATGCGTCACATACATAATGCTCGATATAGTTTTTCCCTACCCCAGATTTTGCCCCTTCAGGTTAGGCAAACCATCTCTACCAAGCGTGACGTGACGCAGATCGCAATATTTTCCAGGGGCAATCCCATAATAAAGACATAGAATGTCAAAAAAAGATATTCGAGCAAACTCAACGGCATTTGAAAGAGGAAGACTTGTACTTGTGTAGATCCAACACATAGTTTTTGGAGAAAAAAAAATCGCTATGCTACATAACCTCAAATTCCAAAGATTTGTTTTCATCGGGAAAAAATACTTCGGAAACAATTATTATTCATCGTCCAGAGGCAACATCTTGTAGGGTAGTGGAATTTATATCGATTCATTTATAATGATTATGCGTAATTAAAAATATAAATTATATGGGAGGTGACCGAATGACCTAATAAAGAAAGCACCACTGCTAACTGTGTTTCTTTTCCATTATTTATACCCAAGACCCAAGACAGAACAATGTTACCTGTACACATAAACAGTGCGTGAGAACTGCGAAAGACCGGATGTAACGTACATGCAAAAGGCATAAAACTCGTAGCAATTTTTATCCGGCATCAACCCTCGTATTTTATACATAGCCCTCTCTATATTCCACTTGCAGCCTTTTGATATTTTTAGGCAACTTACTCCATCAATCTATTATCATTTTTGGTCGTATACTTTCATTTAACTCCGGTTTTATGGCTTTACTGGCTCCTTTTACAACTCTTACCGGTGTATCTCGACTATAAAATTTCAAGTTTATTGTTTTCTATTATTTTCTTACGTCTGCTGCCCAAGTTCCCGTCTAGATTTCTTCCTGAAGCTGATTCTATACTCATTGTCAATTCTTCACAAAGTAATACAAGTTTTTATTGGGAAACTGGTTAGATACAGCCGACAGGAAGTTGGTAAAGATCAAATATATACAGTACTAGCGACCCGCCCCGGCTTCGCACGGAAATATAAAAATGGTTATTGTGGGTTATTCCTAAGAGATAGTCATATACCATCGCGGACTTTTTTTGTAGACCTTTTTTAAGGTGTACAACACTGTAGTACATTATTTTGATCTATCTCGTAGGGTTCAGCCAGCGCTTGCAATGTAAGCGCAAAAAAATGTGTTTATTTACGACATCACATTAGAAACCTCTAAAATTATCAGTGTTTCTCTACTATATTATGCATGTATTATACATATAAACCTCATCTTGAATCACTCTATCTATTAAAAAAACCCGCATCAAAATCCGTTGCGTAGTTTTAGAGATCTAAGCATACATAGGTAGTAGAAAGATAGGGACAGACAGCGGGAACAACACGCCTACGGAGACAGTGTTTTTTCAAGAGCCCAGGTTTTTCGGTGATTTAAGTTCTCAGAAAGAAGAGATGAATCACGCAGCGGAAGGCCTTCATCTTCAAGAACCGTGAAAATGTCGATAGAATACGGGATATTGTGCATTCAGACCGTCGGTTGACGACAAGAATGATCGGGGAAGAGTAAATGTGAATCATACTACTGTTCATCAGATTTTTTCAATGGAAAAGGAATCGAATAAAAATGATCTCCATTTTATGAAACGTGTCATTACTGGTGATGAAACTTGGGTGTTTGAGTAGGACCCGGAAACCAAGCGCCAAGCATGGAATGGCACACTTCAAGCTCCCCAAGACCCAAAAAAAGCAAGAATAAGCAAGTCAAAGATTAAATTCATACTGATTTGATTTTTTGATAGCCAGAGAATTGCCCACAAAAGAGTGTATACCTCCAGGCCAAACAGTAAATCAACACTTTTACAGAGAGATTCTTGAAAAACTTCGAAAAAGGTCATGCGTGTAAGACCAAACATCAAAAACGACAATGCGCCATATCACACGGCCATTTCAGTAAACAAGTTTTTAGCCAGTAAAAATATTCCTGTGGCTCCCTCAGCCTCCTTATTCGCCTGACTTGAGTCCTTGTAATTTTTTTCTCTTCCCGAGATTGAAAAATCACCTCAAGGGACGTCATTTTGAGACCATAGAAAACATTCAAACGACTGGAACCTACCAGCCGAAAGCTATTCCAGTATATGAGTTCCAGCACTGCTATGAGGAATAGAAGAACTGTCTCCAGCGCTGTGTGGCTTCCCAAGGAAGTTATTTTGAAGGAGACAATACTGAATTGTAATTCTATTCGAATAACAAAATTTAAAAAAACAAATCTCAACTTAAAAATTATAAAAATCAATCTCTTTACACACCTCGTAAGTACATTTTTCAGTTTAGTGTCTACCTCATAATAAACAGTGGATCTAATACTCCACCTTGTGGTTTTCCTAATTTTTAAAAAATGTTTCAGAATAATTGATAGTAACAGATAGAAAATTATGATCGTTTAGAAAGGAAATGTTGAGTGAAACTGATACGAAATACAAAATAATGTCAAGACTGTATTCACGATTCTTATAGATATACGTATATATGTTCTACTATTTATAAAATACGCTCTCATCACCCATCTGTAAGTGTTCACGATACAAGGTCAACCCAAAAGTTGTCGGATCGTTAAACGTTTAGGGCCTTAAACGCTAAACGCCCCTGAATTGCCATCCCCGCGATCAACGGTAAAAGCGCTCTTTTCCTTCTTCTGTGAGCTAAGCTCTCACGCTAGTAATGATCACCTTTCAAGCCTAACGTGGAGGTCATATTACTACAGTCAATACATCGAGTTGAGTAGGCAGGTACTTGTAAAGTACGTTTACGTTTTACAATCTGACAGCTGAAACTGATTGGATTTGGTTATAAGAATAAACCAACTTCGTATAATATAAAATCAGTACCAGAGGTAGGTGCTATTATTAATAGCTTAGGTTCTTAATAATTTTTGTCTCTAATTCCAGAGACTCCATATCCAACATGGATATAAATTACTTGATTAATGATTATTATAATAGCAGTATTAATCAAGAAACATGATGAGCCAATGAGCCCAATTTAGGTCAAATTATAAATTGAGATCATTGACTAGTTATTTTACCCCATCTGAATTTAATATTAATCACAAGAGATGTGGTGGTATTTAGATTTGATGTTGCTTATTCAGTGTAATAGTTCTATCCAAATGCGCCCAATTCACCAAAGCATGCAACAAACGAAGAAATGAAGAACCAGGAATGCCATCATCGTGCCGCCAGGAATGCCGTCATCAATATAAATTAAATATCCATACGAAAAATAGTACTCTTGAGTGAGACAAACTGTAAAAAAAGGACTCCGATTAGACTTATCGCAAATATAATGATATTATTTATCTTTGACATGTAAGTACATAAGATTGTTTTTTTTCACACAATATGCGGAATCTATTTCATATGTACTATTCAGTATAGTACTTCAACTACAAGAAAACTTTGTAGATGCATCATATCACACATACAAGAATAAAAGTTTTCCCATACGTTTTCCCATATTAATGCGAACATTTTTTTTTGTAAATTTTTATAATTTGTAAAAATTACACACTTAACTACTGTGTAGTGATTTTAGAGTTGTGGCTCATTGTAAGAAATATTAGAAAATGTTCTCCCAACTGATACAAAAAACGTTTTACCCAAAAAATTGTACCAACCAACTTCGGTCTCCTATACTATTAGCCATTAACATAAATTTGAAACTGAAATTAGAGGTTCAAAAATGGGTGAAATTTGCCTTTACTTTGTATGTTTGTCTCTACAGTTAGAATCCCACTGCAGTATCTCTGAGGGTAAGAACTGAGGGTAAAATAGCCTATGATATAATCTACGAATCAGTAGTACTGTGGACAAAACCAATGAGGGCAATCAGGTCATTGAGTGGAAATCAATGGCTTGCATGCATGTGCTTTATAGATGCCATGAGAACCGCAGAAGAAGAAGAAGAAGAAGAAGAAGAAGAAGAAGAAGAAGCAGTAGATTTGTCAACACTACATATATTCATACAGGGGGAAGCTCGAACAGTGATGCATAGGCCAATGCAAGGTCTAATGCCAATAAAGGAGCAGCACAGAATAACAGCATCAGGATCTGCAGATGAAGGCAGACACCATGTCCACGGACAATGTGGTTCCGAAGTGTAACTTTCAAACAAACTTCCGAGTGGAAATTCCAAACGAAAAGGACTGGGACAATGGAGTCTCAATCCAAACATAGACAAACTGGTATACAGACGGTTCCAAAAAAGAACAGGCAGTAGTAGTCTGGATTTGCGAGACAAGACATACTCGTAATAAAAATATTTCGTTAAATCTAGGAAAATATGCAACTATATTTCAGGCTGAAGTGCATGCAATTCGATATTGTGTTGCTGAAATAATAAGACAGGGGAAGTGAGAACCAGTCAATTTCCATTTTTTCCGATAGTCAAACAGCGCTGAAAGCCATCAGCTCCATGAATTATTATATAAAAATTAGTATGGAATTGCGTATAGGCGTTAAGATAACTAGAAAACCAAAGCAGAATGATTTTGACTGGGGTACTGGGACATCGACGAAAAACATAAGGCTCTTCAGACACCGGAATAGACCCAGAACCTTTCTGTGGCGTGGCAATACGATGTATAAAAACATCAATTCATAAATGAATAAATGACAAGTCGCTGAAAATCGGTGGACAAAAAACTTTACAGGACAAATACAGGCGAATCAGTTCATAAAAGAACGATCGACAAAATTCACAGAAGACCTATTGCAGCAAAATCGAAAGGTTGTGAGGATTATAGTAAGTGTGGTGAAAGGAAATTTCCGACTAAATAAACAAAAACATATGAATCTGGTTAGTTTGGCAGAGGAGACAACAAGCAGATCCCACCTGGAAGAAGAGGGAACCTCAGTTCACACAAAAAGAGAGTAAAGCAATGACATGGAGGGGGAGTTATCATACTGAGAGTGTGAAGGACCCAACCCAAAATTTTCCGCCTGTCAGCGTAGGGGGGAAAATTGCTAATTCCACCACCATACTATGTCATTGTGAAGGACTAACAAGATTGAGGTTTCAAATTTTAGGGAAAGAAAAACCAAAAGCCTAGAACCCATATCGAGGCTGTTTAGTCAAAAGGATCAAGCTGGATAAGGTGTTCTAAAACCAGTAAGAGTGCTACAGGTCTATTGTAAGGTGGAGGCGGTGGCTAGAAAGATTATATCCGGCTTCCGTCGTCCATATTCCAGCATCTAACATTTTAATCTGATCTAATACACAGCTCCACAAAAAAAAAATCGTTTGCAGAGGTCTGACTATATACACAATATGTTTTTTGGGTCGCTGAAACCGAATCCGAAGTCGAAATTGCTCCATAAGATCCGGTTCTTTTCCTAACCTCAAAAGACAGGCATAAAACCATGAAATTCAAGCTAAAAATTATATAATTTTATAAAAACCCAAACGAAATCCCATAATCATATATTTCATCAATTCCATAACCAGATAATCTCAAAACTTCATAACCTTAGGCCCCATAACCTCAAAAACCCAATAACCTTATGATTCTAAAACCCCATAACTCAGTAAAAAAAGAGACTTATACGCGCTTAAGCAGTGATTTGACCTTCAATCCCAGTACCACTTAACCTCAAAACCGCGTGATCGTAAAACCTCATAACCTCAAATAACCTTGTGACTGAAAAACCGTATAAACCAGTAAAAAAAGAGACTTGTATGCATTCAAGCAGTGTAAATCAATATGTTTGAAACGGGTGTGCCCTTTAAACTCTCTTATCCTTTAACCTCCCTTAAAACCTCATAACCAAATAATCGAATAATCGTGTGGCCAACAATGGTCCACGTATTTCCGCCACAAAACCTACATTTTGCCGAACCCAGGACGTGGACGTAGCAGGCTTCTGTTCCCTTCGGAGTGCTTTATTCCCCTCGCCTCTCACGTTACGGGGTGCTGTATTTACACTACTTTTGTGTTAAAACCCAATCAGATTTAGAACCGTATAAGATTATGAAGTTTTCAAGATTATGAAGTTTTAGGATCACGTGATTTTGAGGTTGAGATCACAAGGTTATGGGGTTTTTGAGGTTATGAGGTTTTAGGATCACGCGGTTTTGAGGTTAAGTGGTACTGTGATTGAAGGGCAAATCCGTTTCAAACATATCGATTTACACTGCTTAACCCCTCGAATGTGTGGTGCAAAATCCTTACAAGAACTGTGTGGTGGGGTATGTCAGACCCCAGCAAAAAAAAATTACAAACATCAGATTCAATGTTTTTTTTTCGTGTTTTTTTTTATTTATTGACCTACATTAGAATTGTACCCAATGGCACAAAACTACTAGTCGTTTAAAACTTAACAAAAACAAGGTATGACAATAATTTGTAAAGGTCGACAATTCAGGGGCGAAAAAAACTTTTTAAATTGCAATTATAAAATATAAAAATTGAGCAAAACTCACATAAAACTTCAGAAAACACACAACTAAGGATGTAGAAAGAAAAACACAAAAAACGGATTTAAAAAAATGTATTATGTAAAAAAAGTTATTAGGTTTCAAATTTAGAATAATCTGAACATAAAAAACATGCATGTTGTACACAAATTGTCTTACTGCACTTTTCACAAAGATTAAAAAGTTTTTTCGGTCTTTGGACCTAGGGTAGAAGTCGCACGTTTTCGAGGTGCGCAATCGTTTCGCTGAATTCTCAGAGGGTATATTTTCGTTTTTTCACTGTAGCACCGAACATAAAGTCTAATTTATGTTCGGTGATTGTAGTGTACGAGGGATTCGAGGATTTTCAGATCGTCAATTTTTGTGTCCGGATAGTAACTGCATGCTTAGTTCTCGTATATATTCACGCCGTTTTAATTTTTGATGTCGATTATTTTCCCGTATTTTCGATTATTACCGTATTATTTCTGTTACACTAACTATGTGGTGGGGTATGTAATACCCCAAGCGACTTTGACACGTTACGACAGGCCAACAGTTCACAACACACTGATCAGCTCCTAGCATGCTCTAGCATGCTCTATGCTGAAACAAGAACAGCTACTGCCCTTTATGAGGCGATAGCCCTAACACTAAACAAATGGAAGCTGTAAGTAATACACGTGGGGTATGCCATACCCCACCACACAGTCGAAGGGTTAAGCGCGTATAAGTCTCTTTTTTACTGAGTTATGGGGTTTTAGAATCATAAGGTTATTGGGTTTTTGAGGTTATGGGGCCTAATGTAATGGAGTTTTTACATTATATGGTTATGGCATTGAAATATATAATTATGGGATTTCGTTTGGGTTTTTTATCAAATTATATAGACATCCAAAAAAACGTCATCAACTCTGGCTATGAACGAGAGAGATGGAAATAGCGGTCGTGTCTAAGCTTTTCGGTTATGTCAAACTTTTGACAAGTGACTGTCACAATTTGTAAAATAAACAATGGCTGTCATATGATGTGACAATCTTGACAAGTAAATAAGGTTATAAATTCGATCAAGAATAGAAATACGTCTTTTTTTCTAGGCCAACTTTGATGACGTTTTTTTTTGGATGTCTACATATAAGTTTTAGCTTGAATTTCATGGTTTTAGGCCTGTCTTTTGAGGTTAGGAAAAGAACTGGATCTGATGGAGCAATTTTGACTTCGGTTTCGGTTTCAGCGACACAGAACGACACAGACAAACGAAATTTTTTTTGTGGAGCTGTGATATCATTCCGTGACTTGGCTATCCAAAAAAAATTGTGAAAAAAAGCCCGTCATCGTCAAAATCCTCCGCGATGTCGAAATAACGAGCCAGAGCTTTCAAAATCGAGCCCCTACCGGCCGTCAGGACCCCACCCTCCGTAACGACCGCCGGCCACCCCGGCCGCCGGAACCGTGTCAAATTTAAAACAGAATGCAGAATCCAGGAAACTGGAACACAAAACAACAAATGATTCAGCGCGATGTCCGCACGTCAATCAATACGCCGGCGGGGTGGCGACCCCCGCGCGCTGGTGCAGGACAGCGCCGGCCGCTTTGATTTGCACGTAACGCCCGCCGGACGCGGCCTGACGGACCGGAAATTGACGCGCCGCGTCGAAATCAAAAGGTGCAAACCCCGGCAAGGGTTCTTCGCGATGCGGAACTTCCAAACGGCTTAAATCGTCCCCGTCACGGGTTTCGGAAAACAATTCGACACCCCTCGCGCTGGCCGAGATTGACCGACTTTTGGGGTGAATTTGACTGTTAGTGGCGTGCGGACTGACAGGGTATTGCGCCCGCCCCGGAACAACACTTCCATAGGGAACTCTAAAAGGATTTAACTGAGGGAGCGGTATTTGTCAAACAAAAAAAATCGGCTACACCAGGAATTATTCGCTCCACCATTTTATTAACTGGTTTGCCGTTGTAGTGTGCTTCGGGAGGGGCATCGACGGTTGAAGGAGCTATCTTATTATTAGTACTTATGGGATAGGTACTTACGGTGTAGGTACAGACTGTTCTTTCCGCTGGTCCTGTTTCCTTAACGGATGTAAGGACAACTTCCAATGAAACATATGTTACCACTTTTGATTCTATTGAGCAACCCTAAGATAGAATGCCTATTCAAACAAGACATTCACATAATATGTGGAACGGATTTTCTTCCTTCTCTCGTAGTAGCGGAGTTGGCAATTCTTCACCCTAATTTTCCTCCGACAATAATTGCTTTGCCCTCTATTCCAAATTTGACACCCCCTAAAAACTTATCTGTCTTCTCCACGCTTATATAAAGCGTCGAGATCATCTTTCACCTTCATCGCGGTCAGATCTCGCATGAGTGGACAATGCCCTGTGAATAGTCCCATTGTCGATCTCAGTTGGTTTCTACCAAGTTTAATTAATTTTTTGTTTTATTCCAGGATGATTCGTCAATGAACTACCGCGATTACCTCAAATCAGGAACCGTCGCCCAGTGAGAGACATGGTTTTCTCTTAGTTAGTCCTTCATAGACAACCTGTCAGTACGGTAGTCCAAGCTACAAGTGTACAAATTCTCTTGTTTCATCTAAAAAAAATCCAAGCAGTGGCTGAGTAGCCTCGTGACTGATGAAATATAGATACCTATATACTTACTGTAAATACAAAATACATACAATCATACCAATTACATTATTACTTGTAAGTAATCGTTTGACCAAAACAATATCGATAAATCTATATCCGTATTTTTAGTCTATTCTATTCAACTTATTATATTCTTCATATTTTTTTCATACCATTGATCCATATTTCTCTGTTTTTGTGAGACTAAAATGGTTTTTTAACATCTAACATTAAATGAAAACAATGTTATGTCGTTTCATCTTTTTACAGATATTTATCGTTTCCACTGTTTTCTGACGACTTGACATCTCTACATAAGGATATCTGTTGCTTGTTTGTCAATACTTGTCTATTCATACTGCCTTTAATTGAAGTATAATAAACTGTTTTACAGAGCAGCTGTACTCTTTGAATTCCCTGTATGGTTTATAGTCAAATAGCCGTATTAACATAACTACCCAAAATGTCTACAATGTAAGAATATTTTTTTGTTATAATATCCGCAAAACATTCTATATCCACCTGTAATGCAATATTTTACCGCTACCGCATTTAACGTTTCATATGGAGACATCTGTTGTTCGATAGAGACACTATACGATTTTATGGAGATGAACACATTTATTTTATGATAGTCAACATCTAGAATTCATTCCGCATCAGCAGTGCTACCAATAGTTTAATATTAAAATTAATAAATCGTAAAGTCATTTGTAATCTTCCTATAAACTAAACTTCAAAAAAAAAACTAATTTTTTATATAGTATACAGCGCTGACCAGATTATACTTTTACACTACATTACATTACATTACATTGTGAATTTATCTGTATTACTTTCACTTTTTCTGGTTTCTTTGCTTTTCTTTATGTTGTTTACCTACATTTCTACTTGTCAGTATCTACTGTCAAAGGTCAAAAGTCAAGTCAAAAATAGATTTGTGGTGCAAACTGCAACTCGAAACGCCTATTTCTTCTAAAAACAAATGCAGCCTTACAAGGACCCACCGCCTCCGTATACTGCGGAGCCCTTACCAGGTTAGGTCATTATTTTGATAGCTAGTTTATATATTGTCTTCTAATACATATGTATGTAATTGTTGACAGTGCTGACACACTATAGGATAAATAAAACCGTCAGGTATTATACCGCATTGCAAATGTCATTTTTTGTATTTTGTTCACTTATTTGAAAAGCGATCTCAAAAAATTTTTTTTTTGCCGTATGCTACACAATAAAAATAGTATAATAAAAATATATGTACATATACTCGTACATGTTGTTTTTGTAAATTAAGTATTAGGAAATAGCAATTAAGCTAATGAGGCAACTACATATCTCAATGAGTAATGAGTAGAGCCCGACGCAATAGTCGGGAACGAGCCACCGTTCTGGAGTAATTTGAAAAATATCTTCACCTTAATTTTTACTGAAAAATTATGTCCTTACTTCTGATTGGATTAATCTGTGATGAATTTTTCAAATAACTCGAGAACGGTGGCTCTTTGTCGACCATTGCGTCGGGCTCTAGTAATGAGTAAGTAACATGTAATATAATCAAATACACACCTAGATAAATCATACCTAATTGCCTAGATCGTGTCAGATTATCTTGTCACTTCTAATGGCGTCAACCAACTCTCCCATCTCGGGTGGAATGACGGGCGATAGTTTTTGCCTGTTGTGCCCGTAGGTAGTTTTAGCCGTTTTGCTCGAATATTATTTATGTAAATACGTGTTTTATTTATTTAATATATATACTAGCCCAGTTGATGCGTAGCCTCAGAAGGCTGAACAGCTTGCATTAATTAGGGGCAAATTATTTTTTTTCTAGGACTGTTTGGTATAAGGTGGGAAGTGTGAAACTAAGTTTTCATGACCTGAGTGATGACATTACTGATAACAGTGATAACCTACATGGAAAATAATAAATTTGTTTTTTTTCATAACACCTAAAATACAATTTTTATTATGTTTGTTATTTTAAACATTTCTCAAATTGTTATTGGCAACTAGGCAGTGGCATGCCAAACGGCACCGCATTGCGGGGTGGTCGAGGGGGGGCATCATCATCATTTGGGATACCCTGTATATCTATAACATACCCTGTATAATAATAACATTAAAAAAATAATTACATAATTCGTTTTAATTAGCACGATGAGGAGGGCCCCCAAAACAATTGCGGGGGGTGAGGGCAGAAGATTTTGGCACACCACTGCAATTAGGATAATACATAAATCATTTACCACCATGAAAAAATATTGTTCTCATGGCAAATTACGTAACTTATTACAACATGAAATCCTACAGTTGAATTTAAAAAACTTATTTTTCGTTAACGGTAAACATTGTGAATAGAAATTTTGTGAATTATGTAAGCAATATGCGTAAGTAATGTAAACCTTCCTAATTGGTCAGTGTACTTTAATATACACTAATCAAAAAAAAAAAGTTTGAGCCACTCTAATTAAACAATAAAGGGTCCGTAACTGCACATTCCTGCTTGACCTGTTTTTCTGTAAGCATCACAAGTAGCATTACAAAAAATTGTACATATGCTTGGGCAAGAGAACTCTCCAATGTATTTAAAGGCGCTAAAAAAAGAATTGTATTAAAAAGTTATTCCAGTAAAAAAATATCCACATTTTTAACAGTGGTCCTTTTTCGTTTTGAGTAGTGTATAAACAAAATTAAGAGGGTAGTTGTAACTTAAAATTGTACACATTGTATTTTAAATGAATTGAACAGAAAATCCTTAAAAACAGGGTACACATCATTAATCAAGTTCCAAATATTGGTTTACTATGAGAAGTTCAAAAGAGGAGAAGATCACTTCCACGTTTGATACCTGAAATCCGACTACGGGATACTTGTAGGTTCAGTCCTTCGATGAAAACGTATATTATTTGGACTAGAAAATAGTTGCACTTTTTTTTAATGACAAATTAGTGAAACAATTTTTTTTTTCAGTTTTTTTGCTTATAGAAGAAAAGCTATTAAAGCAATAACATCGCATCCAACAGGAAAGTTGTAGATAATACAAAAACCTTTAAAATGAAAAAAAAAATCAAGTCAATCGGTGCATTTTTCGCTGAGAAAACTCGGAAAAACCGCTAAAAATGACTTTCTCTTAATAAATTCGTAATTCGAGTATTTTTTGCATTAGAAGAGTCAATCTTGTGGGAAAATGTGGGTAATATCACGAAGAATGAGTGTGCAAAAACTGGATTATATCGGATGAATAGTTTTTGCACAATAGTCGAACAAAGTTTTTTACATCGTGTTTTAAATATTCCATAACACATCGAACGATAGCTTAAATAACATTTTCTCGACGGATTCAGAAACTACAGTCTAAACTACAATTCATCCATTTACTTTGTTTCATTTAAATGCCATTAAATTGGTGTAAAACGCCTCTGAACACCGCGCGAAATTTGCTGGCCGCTGCCGTTGCTTCCCTCGCTCCCTCGCCCACCCTACATCGCTCGGCTCTCAGCGCGCCGCCGAACATTTTGCACGGTGTTCAGAGGCGTTTTACACCAATTTAATGGCATTTAACTGTTATTAAAAAAAAAGTGCAACTATTTTCTAGTCCAAATCATAACGTTTTCATCTAAGAACTGAACTTAAAAGTATCCCGTAGTCGTATTTCAGGTATCAATCGTGTCATGTCAAAAAGCTCTATTGAGTGGCCTATGACTGAAAAAGGATCGTTTGTGATGCAATAACTAGAAATTGGCAAAGTGAGGCTCATACAGAGTCGCCTAGCCTGTATATGTACCTACGTATAATAAATATGCATCGCGGACATGAGGATCATAGCAGATCGGACCTACCGGACTGGGAAAGATTGGGCGACATGCAGCTGAGATATGGTGAGGATCATAAGGACCATTGCCGTTACGCAGTTGACCCTACTCACCATGGTTGCGTGGAAAAAAGCTCCAGTTTTATAAATTAGCTAATCGGTTACAATGACACATTTTATTAGGTGTCCCTGCTTGGAACACTCGCTAGCCTTCCTTATATTTTCGTTGAATACGATTTGCACCTACCCATTCAAAAATGCTTTCCATATTATAACATTCAAAAATATCTTTCCTGGCCTATTGCACTGAAGACTAGAACTATAGTCTTCTTGCACTTATATTTAAACGGAAGATATTTTGCGCCATATTGTGACGTAATGTCAAAAGTACCGCCCCACACGTCAGATCCCAATAGCATAGCATTGCATCGCCCATCGCGCAATATAGCTGTCTGAACGTACACCAAAGAAAAGCCTCCTTTAATTAGTGGCTCATCGTTTCAGGGGTCCACCAGCACTACAGCTACTATCAGCCGACCGCCCCACCCCCGCACCCTGGAGCGGTACCCACCTACGGCGCCACGCACACCACCACCATCATAGTGCCAGATCCCGAGGTGATAGTAGTCGGCGCCTGTCCCGTGTGCAGGATAGGAGTCCTGGAGGACGACTTCACTTGTCTTGGCCTACTGTGTGCCATCCTATTTTTCCCGGCCGGCATTCTATGTTGCCTACTACTGAAGGAAAAGAAGTGTTCCAATTGCGGAGCAACTTTCGGATAATCGCGGATACGTTCCCCCACAATTGTACACATAAAGTTACCGGGGTAAAAAAGAGTTTTCCCATAATTTGTATTTTTACATTTTGATGTCGAGATGCCACAATGGTACTATTTTGTTAATTGAAATATTTTATTATATTCATGATTATTATAGAGAATTAATATAATTTTAAGTGTATTAAATCGTTCTTAAAAAAACATTTTAAAACTAGCGCTGTGATTGCCCTTAACGTCGTAGGTCGTCAAAGGGTTTTTTCGCGAGTAACACTCATAACAAAGACATTAAAATTTAATAATTTTGGCGACAACCTATAAGTTTATGAATTTTGATGAATTTAAACCAGGACTTTGATATCAATGAAGTTCAAGGTGTTTATGTCAAACTTCTTTATTAAGTTAGAACACGTCCCATTCTTCCTCAAATATTTGTCAAATCAGGGTTACCAGTACATAAAATGTGCTCGAGAAATGTATCATCGTTAACTTAACCTTAATGTTCCAGTTATTCGTTTCTTGATAGATTCTTGCAGTTATTTTTTCAATCATAAGTTTTTGGTATCGTAATTTTCATATGATATTGTAACAAACAATTAAAAGCTGGGAAAATCCCATTAAGTTTATTCGAAAAAAAAGAAAAGGTTAGTAGAGTATTTTGATTAATTATATTTTAGCTCTTACAAAAGTTAACTTAACGTTATAAAAGTAGACCAAATAGTAAAGAGACATAATATATAGACATCCAAAGAAAAACGTCATCAAAGTTGACCAAGAAAAAAATACGTATTTCTATTCTTATTCGAATTTATAACCTCATTTACTTGTCAAAACTGTCACATCATATGACAGCTATTGTTTATTTTACAAATTGTGACAGTCACTTGTCAAAAGTTTGATATAACCGAAAAGCTTAGACATGAGCGCTATTTCTATCTCTCTCGTTCATAGCCAGAGTTGATGACGTTTTTTTTTTGGATGTCTATATTTGACATTAACATATACTTTACATATATCAGTTGACACAAAAACTACTTAGCATATTCACGTCTTAAAGTGTTTACCTGAGCAGTACTTGTTTGTTGTTAACAAAAATCATTGATACTGGATAAAGGGATTGCAAAAATTCGGTTTTTTTTTTATCGTTTTGTTTTTAAGTTATTTGTAATATAGTGCAAAAATACAGTTTAAAAAAATACGAAGGGAAGTGCTGATAATCTATTTCAATTGGATGGACATCTACATTAAAATAGGTAAATGTGTTTGAATTGAGGAGAGGCTGTAGAGCGAAAGATAAGGATTATCACCTTGAAAATAAATGGGCAGTTGTGAAAAATCACTAAAAACTTGTTTAAAAAAAAAACTAAAAGTTTGTTATACCTTATAGCAATCATGTTTTTTCATTCTTAACATGACAAGTAAATTTAATCGATCCGGCTGCATTGTAGAATTTCTGGTTAAAAACTTTATTCTTTTTAATGTTGAAAAACAAAGTTCACTCTTAAAAACCCGCATTTGAACCAATGAACCGCCTTTGAATTTCAATTGACCGCCTCTGAAACTACACCTATACACAATGTATGTATGTCTCCATAGCCAACATGTTCTATGATGAAAAGAGAGCATTGTGTTTAACATATGTATGTAGTTTTTTGGAATAAAATTAACTTGCCGCAAACATAGACACAAACTTATTCAATTAATATTTTGGAAAATTAAGAAGTGCACCTTTTTCTTATTGAAAATATGTTCGTTAACTATTATGTAGATACTAGGTACATAAATTTGAACGAATATACCTGCAATTATAAATTCATTAGCGGTGAATGCAAAATAAAGAAGTTCCCCTTTTACTAACGTAATTTCGTTAATTAAAAATCTTTATCTTGAAGGCACTTCAAAGAACCATTTATGTTTTGTAATTGATAAATTGCATTTATTAAAGAAATGAGTCAGATAGATATTTTCTAATTCATGATATTCTATAGATATTCTAAGGAAATCATAACACTACTCTCAATATTTTCTACTAATTTATATACACGGTGATTGTTTTATCGTCCTCAACCCATTTTATTCGTAAACGGCAAAAGGAAATTATTATAATCTGCAAAAAGTATTACAGTTCTTATCATCTAAGACTAGAATTTAGGCGTCACGATGCTTCAAACTATTTTTTTCTAGAACATTCCAGTTCTATTGCATCGTTGGAAAGCTCTTCAAATTTGGAGATTATTTTCCAAATACCGTTTTTTTAATATTCTCATTTCTTACAAAGTTATGACCTCTATGAGGCTCTCTGACCTACAAACGTGAGATTGCTCATAATGGACCCAGAGGCCTTAGTGGTCAAGATAAAACAATCACCGTGTACAATTTACTAATTACAAGGATGTCCATCTCCTTAACCCCATATACTCGTACCTATTATCGATATTTTAAATGCGGCATTCATTTATATTCACAACTATTACTAGATAGTGTTGTTACTTTAAGCGCAATGATTATAACAGAATTTTACGAAATTTAGATTTAGATAGAATTTTAATGGAAAACAGTTTATTTAATACTTGCTCTGTGAAATTTCTACATTTCCTGTTTCCGTCTTCATTTTTAAACACGCCTATACGTATTAAATTATTTTTTTACACTTTTAATTTATCATACTTGATCTAAAATTATTACTCATCATCGGTACTTGCCAAATATGTCTTACTGGAAAAATAGGGTAAAGAACCTTACCCACTGAACAATAAATATTATGTTGGGTGGGGTCACCAATGAATTACCATTACACTTTGCCAACTGTGTTTATATGTACAAATAATACACCAAGAACAGCTTTGCCCGCGAATTGCGTACAACGAAGTAGTACCTACGAGGTAGAACGACCATACCCAAAAGATAAAGAAGAACATTATAAAGTTGTATATATGATATTAATAAATCTTATTTGTCACATTTTATTTACCTTAATGTAGAGATTTTATTATTGTTATATGTGCATGATGCTATACCTACATCATGCATGTTATATGTGATATATTCTGTACGAAATAAACCTAATAAATGAACATAAAACAGAACATCTTATCTCAAAATTTATTTCTAAAAATCTCTATAATTTCATGGGTATATATAAAATACTTACGCAGTTACCATTTAAAAATTAAATGATATCAAAAAATACGATGGAAATCTGTAACTTGATTCCTAGATATCCACGAATAAAATCGTCAATTTTCGTAAGATAACAGGGTATGTTTTATTTACAGTTATATTATAATCTAGGTAGTTTGTTGATATGCATACATATTTATGTATAAAGAAATCTATGATATGGACAAGACTTGTTAGTTAGTCATTTTATGAAATGGCTAACATCTGTTTCATTTCTTTTTTTATCCATGATTTTCTGAATAGATTGTCTGTATACAACTCTGTATGTATAAGTAGAAGTATTTGTATTAATCCAATAGGTATAAGCTTTAAGAAAGTCAAGCTGTTGGAGAAGCGTTTTCCCCAACTTTTCGACGTTTTGTGCTTAATGAAAATTGAAAACAAAATGAGTAAGCAGGATTACTTTGCACTTCAATGGATCAATTTGCACTAGGATGGACGAAGCGTCAAAAAAATCGTTAAAACCTAATTTGTTTGCTCTAGGGCCACATTTTTCATATGCTTACGTTTACATTATGTTCTAAATAACATTTTAATATTTTTCTATGATGCTCTTAATTGTTTTTCATAATGGTGCAAAGTTTCACAATTTATCTATTTGTTTTTTATTTTACCTATTTCCCATACCTACTATATATGTATACTACTGTTACATAAAATTAAAAAAATGCAGAAGAAAATTGTATTTCATTTGGTAAAGCAGGAGAAAGTCTTTAAAAGTAGAACTTACAGTCACTCACAGTGAAAACCGTCCCCCTTTTGTGCTTAATTTTTGTTTTATAAGTACACACGAACCCCTCTTAAGTCATCTTCGCCTTAATTCACATCCTCTCTTATTTCACCACGTTTTCCCCTATTATGTCACGAAGCCGTCCCTCTTAGTCGCCGCCTGTAAAAGTTTTAGAACTACGTTTGGAAATTGGATCCGCATGAATACAATGTAAAAAAAATGATTGTGTAATACATTAAATATGGACACCTAACCTTTAAAATAGGTTAGGTGTCTTTTAAAAATTTAACCTTAAAATATACATTCAAGTGGAAAATTGAACTTTGTCACGCACGGCTAGAGTGTACTTGTTGATTTTTCCGTTCAGTTGGCTCATTTTTTTCGTTATAACAAGTGCTGTAGTATATCTCTAAATATTTCTTTTTGCAGCTAAAACACGAAAAAGTTGGGTTATGATCGCGAGTCGCGACTTAAGCGAGACGATGATGCACGGATTTGGTGACTAGGGGTTCGGGTGTTACTAAGTCCCGGTATAATTCAACATATACACAGTCTACTACCTATACATTTTATGCATAAATTTTAATAGAACGTATATTATGCGTATAAAGTTTTATTCTCCCAAGATATATGCAACATACTCTACAGGTATGTAAATATCGAGACAAGTAAAATTTGTCCACTTGTAGAATCAGGTGATTCCCCCACGGTCATTTGTTAGTGGTTATTTGAGTTAGTGTTGAGTCGATCTTGGTAAGTGTTGTACGTTGTATTTAAACCGCTATTTGAAGTATTTCTTTAAAATGTACAAAACGGAAAATCGCATAAGTAATAAAAAAAGAAAAGTACAAAAAAAATCTAAACGGCAGTGATGAAAGATGGGTTCTACGTCAAATTAAAATAAATCCAAAGAAAAGTGCACCACAACTGACGAAAGAAGTGGAAGAATGTTTGAATAAGAAAGTACTTCCCGAAAATATAAGAAGAATTCTTAGGAAAAATAATTACCATGGTCATATTGCAAGACAAAACCTTTTATTAGTGAAACAAATAGGAAAAAGAGATTAGAATTTGCTAGACATTTTTTAGCGAAAGACTTTAATTGGAAGAATGTAATGTTTACTGATGAAGGTCCAAATTTAATTTGTACAGGTCAGATGGAAAGAAGATCGTGTGGAGGGTAACCAAATCAACAGCTAAAACCACAAAATTTAACGCCAACTGTTAAACATGGTGGAGGCTCCATTATGGTATGTAGTATGGCGGAAATCTTCTTTTTATTGAAGGTACCATGAACCAGTTTAATGTATTTAGATATCCTAAAAAAACAATGTGAAACAAAGTGCCGAACAATTAAATATTTTGGACACCTTTGCTTTTTACCAAGATAATGACCACGAAGCAATAAAGCAAAAGAAAAGTACTAGAATTGTTGATTTATAATTGTCCTCACCTCCTGAATCATCCACCCCAATCCCCTGACATTAACGTCATAGAAAATCTGTGGCAAGATCTGAAGCCAAAAGTGATAAAACACACAATTCCTAATAAACATGACTTTAAGCAAGCACTGCAAGAGGAGTGGAACAAGATTACCCCCGAATGTACAAAAAAATTAGTTCAATCAATGTCCCGTCGACTACCTACATACCATAGAATCTAATAAGGGAGGACCAACGAAATATTAACCTTTTTTATGTTTGTATTATAAAAATGAAAAAAATGACAATTTTGTTAGTGGGACGATTTTTAGTGTGAGGGTTGATTTTGTATGTAAAACGGAAAAATAAATATTTTTTTACTTCTAACGTGTATCTATTGATGATGTATGAAACATGATTAATAAATATATAGGCAATAAACGCCTAGTCGATTTTTTAAATTACTTTCTTGGAAGTCTAATCATTTACAACAACAATGATGTTATAAATGGGTGGATGATTTTCACTGTGAGTTACTGTATATATACCATTTGGCTTAATATATTTTTAAAGTGTTTTTTATTAGTCTATTTGGTTAGATTGGTTAGATTTGGTCCCAGCCCCAAATAATACTCTTCATAAATATCCCTGAAACGAAATAGCGGTCAATAACCATTTCGATAACCAATAAAAAAACCCACTGCACTGAGTACCTGCACTGCATTTACCTATACATAATATATTGACATCAGAGAAGTAACATTTGGAGGGCACGGCAAAGTAAATGTTTCATCTCATATGTATGAGCATAATAGATGCCAGATTAGGCATCTTGAAATGAGCGAAGTCTCAGGGAAGCCAGATTTCCTGTAAGGAAGGATATGTTCAGTCCCATCGACTACAATATTACATTGAAGGCAACAATATGATTGTAAGTCAAGGCGGTGCATGTGAAATTAATCAAGGTGGTACTTAGAACGTCTACAAGAACGTATAAATACAGGGTGGTAATCTAAAATGATGACATTTACGAACTGACATCTAATTCTAAAACACCAGGAAATATTGGTAAATCGTGAGGGTCTTGAAAAACACATTTTTTAACATTCTATTCACTGGTACTCCACCTTATTACTCGCCCATTTCCCGGATTCGCATTCAATGTGAAGAAATGTCTTTTGTAATGTATGTAGACGTGTTTAAAGTATGGTACAGATATAAGATACAATGTAATTCTGCTAATTCAACATGGAACCAAACCAGTCGAGTTACACCTACACCACGTTAGCGTTTTGATTTTAATCAAAACGTTGTTTAAATTTGCAAAATTTGATACACTGGCACACCTGATAGCAATGACGTTATATCTGAGAGTCTTCATTAACAAACTTATAAAAAATGGTTAAAAAAAGCACGGTTACTTTCATTAATTTTGTCAATGATTTTTAAAACTGGTAAAAATTGAACTCTTATCATCGTAATGGAGCATGGGACCCACATTATATTTTAGGATTTGACTATAGACCTAAATAGAAACTATTACAGTAAAGATAACTAACCAGGAAAAGCGTATTCCTAGAATATGTTTAAAACGATTTGTGTAATATGTTTTACTTAATTACTAAATGAATACCATAACCTCTTTCATTCTTCACTTACAGTTGGTAAATTTCGATTTCGAACGTTCGAGTTCTGTTGAAAAATATAAAATTGTTATTGTATACCACCATTTCTTGTTTGAAGTTTAATATCGATTACAACCAGAGGTAGGCGACGTCGACAATGTCATATCGACAATTGTATTGTCGGCGCGTCGACTTTAATGTCGAGGTCGACAATTTTTAACACGTCGAGAATGTCGACAATGTAGACAATGTAGACAATGTCAACAACATAGTAAACAAGACAAAATGTATACAGAATTTTTAGTACGTATTAAATATTTATTAAGTATATTTATTAAATATAAATTAAGTAAAACAAAAAAGAAAACGCTATAAATTTTCTTGATTTTCTATGACCTGAGGTTTTCAATATCTCGTTTCAATGTTCAACTTCAATTGGAAAACAGCCGCCTAAGTTGCGCGGATATTCCAGCCTGGCCAGTCTCCAAGAGACTAATGGACTCTAACTTCGCTTCAAAAAGAATATATTAGGATAATATAAATATAACGGCCTTACAAAAATGGCATTTAGCAGCTTGCTTGCCGTTTACTTTTATTTAGTCAAATTTCAGGTCTTCAAAATTTGTATTACACTTTCTACCACTCATCATAAAGCACATTTATAACAAACAGATAATACCAACCACAGAATACCCTACCCATACAGAAGCGACAGAGCGTGTCGGCACCTTTGATCTTGGGGAACATATTTTTTGACAGTTCTGCCAGTTATTAGTACACTGAGAGAAAAAGTTGTTTTTGTACACTAATCAAAATGTTCAATTAATAAGTGAATTGTAACATGAAGTAAAAAGTATATCGTCTATATCAAGTTTTGTTTAGAATACACTTAGGCTTAATTATTTTAGGGAAAGAGGGCAATAGAGTAATTAGGTACTTGCAGGTATTTTATTTGTATAAATATTTTGCTTCATATTTAATAATTTCATAATATCATAATTAATTTAGGGTTAATAAAGCAAATTAATATTACTACATGTAAAAGTAAAGAACAGTGGGTGGGTATTCTGTGATACCAACTGTAATAAATACATATGACAAAAACGTCAAAATGTCAGGATATAAACACAACACAACTTTTTTACAATATTACCCATTGTCGACATGTCGAGGTCGAGAATACAAGTCAACGCGTCGACGCCCATCTCTGGTAACTAAGGAAGATGAAAATTTAGGTTTTATTCCAAAGAAAATACGTCAAATAACTAAAATTTAGCCTTTTCTCATACACCTTCCCACTGCGAAATTTAACCTTACACCCAAAAACTAAAACAAAAAACATTATCTAAATAGTTATATGCAATGTGAAACCAATTTTATTTACCAATTTTGGTTTTTACTTTTACAAAAAACACTTTAATGGATATTTACCCCCTGTATATTAAAGATTTCAAACTTTCGGCTGACACAAACAACCAGGGGCGGTGCGTGATATTCCAGTTAGCCATATCTTGAAAACGACCATGGGACCCCTTCACTTTTGGTGATGCTATACACCTCTTACCAAGGAGTATAGTGAAAAAATCGTCAGCAAAGTTTGCGAAAAAAATTCAAAACACTCCCCCCCTCCCTGGGTTCTCAGTAACGCTCTGTGGGATATTTATATTTTTTTCATAATCTAGAACCAAATATAAGGAGACGGTTTTCGATTTGTTGCAAAATATTTTTTTTTTCAAAAAGTTATGGCCATTTTAATTTTAATTTTATAGGAACATTTTTTTCCCAAAATTAAAATGGCCAGTGATAAAATTTTTAAAAAATTTTCGCTGGACATTCTTAATTATTACATTTTGGCTTGTAAAAAAAATCTTCATATTTCAGAAGTGAGTTTACAATTAATTGGTTTCCCTATTGGCATTACAAAATATTACAGTTACAGATAACTATGAAACTCCAGCTATAACCTGTTTAATTAATATCCATTGACACGTACATAAATGTACTATTGCTCCATTTATTTATAATTCTTCACGTTTCGTATCCTGAATTTTTACTGAAGCGGTATGTCCCTGAAATACAGGAAGTTATTTATGAACAGAATTGTTTAAATTTTATACTGTGTTGTATAATACAGTAATTAGTTATTTATTGTTTACTAATCCATCTTACGCTGGTTAATTATTAATATGTAATTAATTGTATGTTATGATGGAGTGTTGACCTTATATGTAATTATTTTTATTATATACCTAAAGGTTAGACACCTTTTGTATAAAAATAAAAGTTATTAAAAATTCTTATTATTCATGGGTGCCATGCCCCCCCCCCCCCCCCCCACCCTTAGAAATTCCAAAAAGTATTCTTGTGATAGTCGGTATTTTTTGTATACATGGATTTTTCATTGATATTCTGAAGTGCCAGGAAAATTTACAAAATTTTCGCCTGCGGCGCCAATATGGGCTCTCGCGAGTCATATGTTGCTTTATCACTAAAATCGCCCCCCCCCTCCCCCCCTCCCCCCCCCCTCCTCCCCCCCTTTTTCATTAAAATTCAACCCGCCCCTTTTCTCCCCCCACCCTCCCCCCCCCCTCCCTTTTTTTTTTTTTTCCCCCCCTTTTCCCTCCCCCCCCCCCTTTTCCTCCCCCCCCCCCCCCCCCCCCCCCCAAAAACCCCCCCCCCCCCCAACCCCCCCCCCCCCCCCCCCCCTTTCCCCCCCCCCCCCCTCCCCCCGTGGGGTGGGCAAAAAATTTAGGGGGTGGTTACTAGACTTAAGTAGAAGGCTATAATGGCAAAAAATCTTCAGGGAAAACTTACGAAATTTTTTTCCGAAAATGGCTGCCTCCGGGTAGATCTCCGAAACGGCTTGCAAAATATTTGCGAATATATTTTTTTTTTAATCACCGAGTACATACAAAGTCTTTTTATACTAGTGATTTTCTTGACATTTTGAGATCTGTAACAGATGATAATTTGAACTTTTTTCGTCCCAACATTTCGTTTGTGAGATTTTACAATATTTGTATCTTTATGCAAAATAAGAATTTCGAAAAAAAATCATAAATAAAACATATTTGTATACTCTATTACAAAAAATTATTCACTAAAAAGTGTATTAGGGTCTTATTAAATTCTCCTAAAGTCAATCCCCTGTAAATTTAGTGTTATGAAAATGTGTAACTCTATTAAATGTTATTAAAATAATTTTATTAATTAAGTGTTAATTAATTATCATTTAATTAAATAAATTATCAATTAATTAATTGTTAATTAATTAATTGATAATTATTTTTTTAATAGTAATATTTTTTTTTATTGTGTCTCATAAAATTCCTTTCGAATTTTGTCTAAAATTTTCTAATGCAAAGATACAAAGGAAAAAATTGTATGCAATTGTTTTGAATAATACTACATTTACCAAAACCAATACCAGGGGACCAGGGGACCCAACAATAGGTGATTGCCATTTAAAAAAATTGAGGTCGATGTAATTAATATTTGACTTGTTTCGAGTTTTTTTGCGAAAGCTTGTTTGATTCGGTTTGAATTTGTGGAGTACTTGCTGTTTTGTTTTTGTATAGGTATGACTGTATATGTAACTTTTCTCTGTATATGCATGCCATAAATATACACATACATATATTTACCTAGTACCTAAGTAAAACCAGTAGGAATTATTAATTATCCATTCAGTAATTTATCAATCCTTGTAAAATTTATATTTCACCTTCGTTTATGCCCTTATATGAACCGCAAATAAATAAATAAAAAAAAACTAGTAATTGGTATTTGTGCCAATACTCTAATTAATGATAACTTACTAGGAAACTATTTTAATGTGCAATTTAAAGTACCTATACTTTTTGTCATCAATTAAAAAAAGTGAATACAACTGGATCCATTTTATTCTTCTTTTTTTTTTAATAACAAAAATGAAATATTATGGCATTATTCATTAACTTGTTCACGGACAGTTTATTGGGATAGTACGGCAAATTGTTGGTTCATTACCTTCGAGCCTTGTATTACATTTTACACTTCACGGGTTAAATAAATGACTGGAAAAAAGAATGCAAAAAGTAATAAGTAGTAAAAATCCCGTACCAATGGTCTAGACCTTCACTTTTTCAAACTATTTACCTATAAAAATGTTGAAATGCAAATGTAGAATAAAAGTAAAGAATAATATAAAAAATTAAGTAATATTTTTGATGAAATAATGGGTTAGTGTTGCATAATATCGAAACATCCACGTTGTTTTTTAAGACAAGTCTGTGCTGAAAAAAAAACAGATAAAGATATCGCAACATTGAAATAAAAGGAAAGCATTTACGCTTTTAAATAACAAAAAATATGTTACATCTTTTAAATAAGAAGGAATATTATTTATATCACTAATAATAATAACCAATACATTTACTAATTATAGAGAAAATCATGGACAAAATCAATAATCCTAAAAATTTCTAAAGAAAGTATTTAATAAGGCTCCGGATCGAAGAACCCTCTCGAAATATGACATTTAAAAACTTATTGGCATGGCCAAAAATTGGTGATTTTGAATAACATATATTATGAAATGATGAAATATGCAGATTCTATAAAACTATATTTGAGTAAATAGTATTAAGCTCTAGAGTAGTTTTCACACTCTGTAATATTAGGTTGTCGGAAAAGTCATGACGTATTTTTGCGATAGATGACATAACATGTACTTTATTTTTATTGAGAAATTATTTTATTTTTTATATGAGAATGTCATCACGTCATCACGATCAGCTCGAGTACAAATACTGTGTTTCTCTTAACTGAAATATCAGTTTCTATCAGTTTATTGCATTTCAGCAAGAAGTCTAGAATTAAGGAGACCGAACAGCGGCTTTTCGCTGTATAACGCGACGGGCTCGAATATGTCCGCCTCCAGAGGCGCTGTAAACAGTTGTGTACTCTGTTTGCTATGGTATATAAACATATATCTATACGTATACCGTGGTTCTCTACTAATCTGTGTGCATTAGAGGTTAGAGTCCGTGTGAATATCCGTGGTGCGAATACATTTGACAGACGCTCGATATGTTTCGTTAATTTGTTGTTGTTGAATATTATATTGAATTTACACAAGTAATGTCTTTGCAATTACAAATTTTCGCAATGATCAAAATGAAAATGTACTCAAAATATTTCATGTTACGTGCTTCAACGTTAGCAATACAACAAAGGAAAATATTTCGTTTCATACATACATCAGTAATTTGAAATAATGTCCGGTTATTCGGACCGCTTCTTAAATCACACAATGTAACACAGCACCTTTGAATCATATGTATTTTTGTATATATTTTTGTTAAAGCCAAACGGCATGTACGCACCCGCTTTGACAGCTTAATGATAAACGTCATATAAAACCATAGCATGGTTTTCTATGATAAACATTCACATGTGGACCGCTGACCGCTGCTCATCACGTGACTCGAGTACATTACTGTTTACAGCGCCTCCTGGAGGCGGACAGATTTGATCCCTAGATACCGAACGAGTTCGGTCTCTTTAGTTCTAGTCTTCTTGCATTTCAGTTTAAAAATGGGTGTTTTATTCTCTCATTTTGAGGCTAGCAGTTCCTACTGAAATTAAAAATACCATGATCAGTTTCTCATTTCACTTAAGGCTGTGATAAAAGTGAGGTTACAGTTGTTAGGTTTCTAAAAAAAGTTAATCAAAACGTGGTTTTCCAAATATCTGAGAGGCCATAGCAGTATAATTTGGGCTACACAATGGATATCTACAATTTTTTTCAGTGTTAGCTGTCTCATGTACGGTTTTATCAGAAGATAGATAATTCTCTAGTCGTCAGTTTTAGTGAAAATATACCATATATCTTATATAATTATTATTATATAATAATATAATTTGTAATTTTCTATAGAATATATAACTAAAATAAAAAAATCATCGTTTTTAGGTGTTTTTTTAGTTTTCATTTCATTTCAGTTCATTTCACTTCACCAAACTCAAATTGAAATGAAATGTTGGGTAAAAAAAACACAGCATATACCATTAGACAGCTGACAGTTGTTCAACCTTTTTAAGAAGTAAAAGTAAAAAGTAATCGATTTGGTCGCGTCGAAGTTAAAAATGGAAGATCAAACTATACATTGTCGACATATTTTGCTTTTTTATTTCCTCAAAGAGAAGAACACAAGGCAGAAAATTGCGTAAAGTTTACGGTAACAACAAGGGCGTGGCCAGTAATTATCTTTGGGGGGGGGGGGGGCGCTCAATGCAGATGAAGCAAAAAAACCAAAAAAAAAAAAAAAGGTCAGTAGAGGCAACGGCAACCGATAGCCCCCGAGTATTTTGGTGTTTACTTGACCCTTTGGGGGGGGGGGCGATCGCTGCATATAAAACAAAAAATCCAAAAAAAAAGTCACTACAGCCAACGGCAACGCATTCCCCAAGTATTTTGGTTTTTACTTGACCCTTTGGGGGAGGGGGCGATCGCCCCCCCCAGAGGCGATAGAAGGCTGGCTACGCCCTTGGGTAACAATGCCTTCGTCATTTCGAGGGTTAGTCAAATTCCGTGCTGGTGACTTTGATGCCACTGATGCTCCTCGATCCGGAAAATAAAGGCACTCGTGACATTGCGGAGACACTAAAACTTCATCATTCCACCGTTCACGATCATCTACGGAAGCTGGGATTCATCAACAAGCTCGATATATGGGTTCCTCATGAACTCAAAGAAATTCATCTCACCAATCGCATTAATACCGATAATTTTTGAAGCGCCTGCTAACAGGCGATGAAAATTGTGTGTAAAAAATTATATATACAGTATGTCCCCGAATCGAGTTTAAAAGAGGAAATAATTTTATGTTTTTTGATTTCTCAGAAAAAGTCACTTGATTTCAAACCCCTAAAACGCAAATTAGTTTTTATATAACTCAAACGGTTCTCGACATTTTTCTTCATAATTTGGACTTAAAAATTCTAGTAGGCGAATTTCATTGCAAGATATCACTGACAACTGCTGACAACTAATAAGTCAGTATAACTTCAAATAGAATCACAAATTACAGAAAACTTGTTTCTGTAGTTTGTGAATAGAATCTTCGTCATTTTGCTACTATTTATATGCTATAATGTTGACTCTAGCACAAAGAATTTATTTGATTCAATGCTACGGAACTAGGGAAGAGTGCTACCGTGTTGTTATTAATAAATTTAACGAAAAATACCCGGAAGTTAGCATTTCTAATGTCGGAGCGAATAAGTTGATGACCAAGTTCTTAGAAACAGTCTCTGTATTAGACATTAAAAAAATCAAAAAAATTGTTGAATGAAGATGATGCTGCTTGAGTTCTTGCCCTCCATTCCGTGAGAGAAGCTCCAAGATTATCACTTAGAAGAAGGGCAATTGAAACTGAAATAAGTAAATCGCATTTACAGAGAATTTTCAAGCAGAACCGGATTTTACCATTTAAGCCAAAATTCAGGCACACCTTAGAGGAGGGTGATGAAGCCAAACGTTTGGATTTTTGTTTGGAGATGGGCAACAGAGTTTTAAATGACGTAGGATTTCATAAGCGAATTTTGTTCTCCGATGAATCTACTTTTTCAACAAACGGCGTCATTTCCTCTCAGCATTGCCGGTATTGGAGTGAAACAAATCCCCACTTTACTTTTTCTTGTCGAAGACAATATTCCAAAAAAATTAATATGTGGTGTGCGGTTTCATATACAAATGGCATTATTGGTCCATATTTTTTTAAAGAAAATTTAAATCGTACCTACGTATTTGGAGATGCTACAAACATTTTTAACAGATAAACTTGATGAACTTCCTTTAAGTTATCGAACGAGAATGTTTTTCCAACAAGATGGGTGCCCTGCTCACCATGCCTTTACTGTCCGTAATTGGCTCAATTCCGAATGTAATGAACACTGGATAGAAAGGGATGGTCCCATTTTATGGCAGCCGAGAAGCCCGGATCTTCTCGGACTTCTATCTATATGGACGTTTAAAGCAAATTTTTTATCGTTAACCACTAGAAAATGATGAAGAGCAATTAAAAACAAGGATTCAAAATGGAGTCAAGTCCTTGTCAATTGAGGAAATTAGAAATAGTTTTAACGAATTTAGAGCTCAAATTGAAATTTGTGCAGAAAAAGGAGGAGCATTATTTGAATAAAAAAATTCTGGTTTAGTTTTGATTTCATTTTATAATCAGTTGTTTAATTCAATGATTAAAACATGAGACTAAGTAATTCGAATAATTTTTTTAGCTAACTAATTAATTGAGTTTCTATAGCATATAGTATCCTAGACAACGAAATTATTGGGTTAAATCCGCCAACTAGAATTACTTATAAAATTTCAAAAAAAAGTCCAAATTATGAAGAAAAATGGTATTATCTCGAGAACCGTTTGAGTTATATAAAAAGTAATTTGCGTTTTGGGGGTTTGAAATCAAGCAGGGCAAATCATCAAGAGTGACTTTTTCTGAGAAATCAAAAACACAAAATGTTTTCCTTTTTTAAACTCGATCCGGGGACATACTTTATATGTAATTAACATTGTGAATAATGTAATTTGTCAAGTAATAATTCAAATGAACATTCTTAAAGAGTAGCCTAAATTAGCTGATGATTAATAACGTAATATCTCTTTAATAAATTACTTTTTCAAGCGACAAAAACGCAACCAAAATATTTTTTGTGCAGATGCAAATTTGGCGATTCATAAAGCAGAAAATTGAGCCATTTTCTGCTTTATGCATCTGTCGCCCACAAAACGGTAGTTTGCTAAAATCAACCGGCGTCTGTCCTTGATTTTTTACAAAATTTTGAACTTAACCGCAGTCACCTCTGTTTTGCAACTGCAAAAAATGTAATGCAATTTTATTCAATAATTCCAAGAATACCTATTTCTGAACCACCAAATCAACTTTAAACGTTCAAAGGTCTTTACTTTCTCCAGAGATCGTTCTATTCGACAAGCACTTCCTCGAAATCGCTCTTACGCTTTTCCTGCAATTTCATGAATTAAAATCCGGCTTTTTACTGTTCTTTTTTCTTCAATTCTAGTTAATCGGTTCAATTTAAATTCAAATCACCTGCAAAACTTATAGAATATAGGATATTTTAGATAAACCTGTGCCACATTATCATCAATGTATTTTTTGGATATATCTACGGCTTGTTTGCAAGTAATAACACGCCTTAGAAGATAGTGAAAGAAATTTTGAGAATGAAAAAAAAATCTTTATATATTATTTGGTATTTTTACTGCTGATGTACGATATACTTTTTAATATTTCAATAATATTAAGAGAAAGTGGCATTATGAAAAATCATTTAATTTCGAAAAACAAAGACCAGAGTGCCATTCTTCACTAATCCAACCTCAAGTCATAACCACCACATACGAATACAAGTGAATAAAAGTAGGCAAATATTAATTTGTGGTTTTATTGTCTGTTGTGGGTTATTATAGTTGAATAAATTATCAACAATGGATGGCAAACGTTTAATGCAGCAGAATTATTTTACCTATAATACAAAAACAAAAAACAAATACACTGTATAATCGATAAACTACTCACAGAGAAAAAAGAAAGACGCGGAGAAGAGAATGAGAAAAAGTGTCAAATGTTCTTATTTTTATTATTTATTAATACGTGTGACATCTCTTAATTTCTAAAAATTAATAATGCGTTTATAAAATCCCCTGCAACACTTTTAATACAAATTATAAACTGATACAATAACAATAATTTATACTTACGAAGATTTACTTATCATCTGCATATGTATAAACTTGATAATTGATGATTTATCTCTATAAATTTGATAATTCCATAAATACGAAATACAATAAATGGAAAAAGCTATGTTATGAATATTATGATTATTTAATATATTTATAGTTGTAGTTTCTTGATATCCATATACACTTCTGTATACCTATTTAGTTTATAAAGTAGCGTCTCAATTTCGTTTTATCTTAGGGATATACAGTAACATGTGAGTAATTTGATCACGTTTGTACTTAGTGATCCTGGATTGCTTATTCATCCAGTGTTCTTATTCGAATAAGCTTTTCCAATGAAAAACGTTCGTGGTCAGAATTTTATTTCCCAACAAATTAGTTCTTACTTCATAATTGGAGTATCATAATTTGATGAATTAAAGGAAATACGTACGGGATTTCCCCAGTTCTATGTAATTTAGTTCGTATAAAATTAATGAAATTTTGGTTACAACATTATGGTGTACATATCAAATTTAATTGTTAGATAAATAATTGCACATAGTTTGGTTTAAGTAAATACATACATATTTAATGGGCTTATTCTGTACCACTATTGTGATACTGAACAGCAGTTGTTTCTAACATATGTATTCTATTTCCATTCTAAATTGAAAATAGGTAGAAGAAAGCAAGGTTGTCAGATATATTTTCTAAAATTGCTAAGCTCACTATACAAGTATACTTCATACTTCAGTAAACTGTTAGTTCGTGATGTTCTTAGAAAGTTAGTTTGGAAATATAAAAAAATACATAGATATAAATTTATTAGTTAGCATTAAAATAAAGCGTTTAAAATTGCTGGAAAAAATAATTATAAATTCAAACAACTTTATGTATATTACTATACTTAATAAAATTTTGAAGAGCCGGCAACGGCGACTGGCGGCACAAGAGTAAACCACTGGCGGTAACACCGGTCAACGAGACTATTAGACTACTTTGCATTTAATACATTGCTAATACTTCTTCGGTCCACTGTGTCATAAATTTTTTACGTCGTTAAAATGATTTACGACATTTGGAATTCTGACTTGTTTAAGACGCCAGTGACGTGTATCAGCTAGGTTTAGCTTTTGCTATTATTTACAGCAAATTATATTACAAAATATTAAGCGTTTTGTATGCAGGCTAATTTTAATCTATATTGATTTGAATAAAAAAAATAATTTCACAATTTTCGAATTTATAAAAGATATATGCACGCCCATGGAATCATAGAGTTGCACCGCTTTTATTGTTCCCCAGGCGTATTTATCATTTTCAATTAAAAATAGAAGGACTATATGTATGTGTCTTTTAGTAACAGCTGTAACTGTTTAAGATAAAGGTTTTATTGAATGAACACTCTCTAAATAAAAATGCTTGTAGCACTGTTAGTAATAATAACTAAGTAATAATAAGTAATAACATAACTAGACTTTGTATATGCGTCGGCGTAACAGGGTTGTACTCAGGACTAACAAAACGAATTTTACGTACATATGTCACACGTAACCTGATGTACTAATGGTCGTTGTTGGCACATCTGGAAGTAGACTGACATCTAAAAGTGTGTAATCGCACCTTACTTTGATGATTAAGAAAACATCAAGTCTTATAATTCGTAATCATAATACAAATATGAGTTTAATTAAATCAATACGAAATTGTCTAGAAAGATATATCTTAGGTTAGGATATGAATACCTATAAACATACATAATATTCCTTGTTCATTTACACATAGTCAAAAACATGTTACAGATAGTTACCAAAAAAGATATTTTTATTTATAATCATTTAGAAGTAAATCATGCATATGTAAATTCATGCTTATTATCGATCTAGCAACACTGAGGAGACGGGACTTGGAAGGGCGGTAGGTTAACATGTAATGCACCTTCAGTACCAGTTTGAACTTGTTAGAGTCATTTGTTTGTTCTTTGTGACTGTTTTCGTAAACCGTTTTTTTTTTTCTAGTGCGTTTTAAAAATAAGTGACATTAATTTTGAGCACCGGTGTGCTATCAGGTTTTGCTTCAGACTTGGACACAGCACAATGGATACTTTTGCAAAACTTCAATACGCCTGCGAAGACAGTGTTTTTTCAAGAGCCCAGGTTTTTCGGTGGTTTAAGGCATTCTCAGAAAGAAGAGAGTCGATTGAAGATGTATCACACAGCGGAAGGCCTTCGTCTTCAAGAACCGATGAAAAAGTCGATAGAATACGGGATCTTGTACCGACAGTATCTCAGGCCAAACAGTAAATCAACAACTTTTACAGAGAGGTTCTTGAAAAACTTCGAAAAAGGGTCATGCGTGTGAGACCAAACATCAAGAAAAAACTGGATGTTGCATCACGACAATGCGCCTTGTCACACAGCCATTTCAGTAAACGAGTTTTCAGCCGGTGAAAACATTCCTGCGGCACCTCAGCCTCCTTATTCGCCTGACTTGAGTCCTTGTGATTTTTTTCTCTTTCCGAGATTGAAAAATCACCTCAAGGGACGTCATTTTGGGACCATAGAAAACATTCGAACGGCTGTAACCGACCAGCTGAAGGGTATTCCAGTATATGAGTTCCAGTACTTTGAGGAATGGAGGAACCGTCTCCAGCGCTGTGTGGCTTCCCAAGGAAGTTATTTTGAAGAAAACAATACTGGATTGTAATTCAATTCGCATAAAAAAGATTTAAAAGTCTCATTATTTATTTTACACACCTCGCAAGAGGTACCCACAAACAAACAATAACAGACTGTACATCTCGAAGCGTTCACAGAGATGTGTGTATTAGTATGTCTGCAAGGTTAGGACTAAATATTTGAGTACATTTAATTCTAAGCTTACGTATTAACTAATACATAGGTAGAAGAACAAAACTATGAAATATTCTTTGTTTGCCACAACCCACAACTCCAATAAATCCAAATAAACTGAATCCAACTTAAATAAATCCAAATCACGAATCAATAAACCAATTATATTCGTTTTTAAGTAAATAGTTTAAGTAAATAGAGCCGAAGAAGACTGTTAACAGTACCCACAAAATCTTCCGAGCCCACCAGTAGGTCATATCATCAAAGACGGACAATTACATTCATCCTAATATTGTTCTCTGCATCATACGCTCTACCGTACATTTACCGGTCTATTTCTTTACACTTTCTCTTTCCACTTGGTACACAACCGACGCCGCCAAACAGACTGCTATCGAGAAGAGGGAATACCCGTCCATTTCCACCTAACAGTCGTCATTCATGTCACAGGCACATGAGGCACAGGCGGCACTGCGTAAGCAGTAGCAGATCTTCGCAATTCCAGGTATAAAACGCTTGTTTTATAGCCTGTATATCGCTCTGACGTCACGAAAAATCCAACAGATGCACACAAAAAAATAAATGAACGGTAGAAACTTCTTTGGAGCATGGTTAGAGTAAAAAGGAACGTGCATAGAGTGGGCAAGGAGGTGTTTATCTTGAACTGCGTTTGCATAAAGATGGAACGAAACTCGAATGTAAGTGATTGTGAAATATTCACTAGAAGTTCTTGGTATCCCTTTAATTCTTAAAGTATTGCTTTCCGATTTTTGTTGAAGATTTAATTGAAACAACAACGAAACATTTAATTGAAACACTTAATGAAACTTCAAACCAACCAAAAACAAATTGTTGAATAGAATGTCCACATGTTTCACTTTATATGTGTATGTAGAATTAAATTCTGGATTTAACTGTATCAACATTCCAATATTTAATAGTTTTTTTAGTCATTTGGTGTGTTTTAAAATTTTGCTTATAAGTTCTAACTAATAGTTTGATTTTTCAATAGGAATCATGGAAATGATATTACGATGCTTATGTTACTACTAATCTGATAATTATTATTTTTTTTCGTATTATTTTGATTGTCAGTCGTTATTATTAAAGCACTCATTATGTGACTGGGTAAGTAAAAATTTACTTACTGATATGAAATACGTATGCGAGGAAATATAGATGAATGTATAAATAAAACAACAACAGAATGTTAATAATAGATAATGTAAGTTAAATGAATGTTAATAATAAATGTAAATAATAGACAGTGTAAGGTATCTAAAAATTTCGCAGTCATACTGTGACTGTTTTGTTTCAAGCATCTTCAAAGTATACTGGAGGAGAATCAAAACCTTCGATGTGTAAACAGTTTCAGTTTAAATAATTTCCTGATAATGCCAAAAGGATTAACAAGACACGCGCTTTGAGTGTATAAAAGTGTTTTGGTGTTAAGGTGTGATTCTTAAAATGGACTTTATTTTTATATTCTTTATTTTCCATGATAGCGAACACAAAATTCACACTATACACGAGGATGACAAAAATTATATTGTTGATTAAAAACACTAACAATAACATTAACACAATCATTTTATTGCATGCTCTTGAAAAATGAAACTACTAATCTACTACTACTACTAATCTACTGGTTCTACTAACCACTGAACCAATACCGATACTTTATTCTTTCAAATGACCGCTACAGATAGTTTCAAATGCTTTGGTGCTAATGAGGAAAATCTCAAAAAACTCGAAATAACTTAAAACCGGTGAAAGATAGATATAGGAAAACCTGATATCTACCTAAAAGAACGTGTAGAATCTGAATGACCATTAAAATGAAACTATTTTCATCAATTTCGTCGTAGGCCTAATAACAAAGGTTACTGATTTTCAAAAATCAATCATTTCTATAAGCCGTAATACAGTCAATGAATGGTTTCTAATAATCACACTGCAATTTTATTTCATGAAATTTTTAAACACCCTGTATAAAATTAACGAAGTATAGTCCATTTCTTTATTTAAGAGCCAGTTCGGCACGTTTCACCAATGCCGCCTTGCAAAAAAAAAGCGTTTTATGACAGTCGACGTCCGTCACCACTTGGTAGAAATAGGGCAGCCCAGGAGCGTATTAGGAAAATTTGGAGGGCTGCTCACTAATACTAACTACAGTACCTGCTGTATTTTATAGTAATGTATTTTATATGAGTATACATATATTTTTAAATTTAGCGTAAAAACTTTTCTCTACTTTAAGAATGTCTTAAAGTTAAAAACGTCAAAGTAACTTATGAGCGTACATACTTTTTAATATTCCTGTTCAGAATGTGAATGTTTTATCTGCCCCTATTATGTTCTATTTGCCCCTTTTCATACTTTTTTCGACGTACGGTATATTTACGATTAACAATTCTTTTTACTGTCGACCGAGAAACTTTCGTTAGTTCAGAGACTCATTTAATAATGCCACATTTGCTCCTTTTTTCATCGCTAAGCTTTTGGTATATATTTAAAATTATCTGTTGTGCTACCGGGGGTAAATGTTGACGAATTACAGAATTCTTAGAACTACACTCCACATTATTTTCCCTATTGTTATGATAATCCTCAACAATACTAACACTGTGATCGTTTTCGTGCCCAAACCGATCACAGTGTTCACAGCATCAATGCCTTCCTGGCATTGATACTGATGCCGGTCACAGCATCAATGTCTTCCTGGAATGGACGCCAAACATTTAGCTCGGACTCCCCATTCTCATTGCCATCCACAAATGGTCACTACAGATTATTATTATTCATATCCTCAAAAGGACGCCAAAAAAGGCATTTTCACTCACTTTACAAACTAAAGGTATTCGATAAATATTGGAACGACCAAATATAAAAGACCAGAGCTAAGCGCGTCCGTCTCTGTGTATTCTTTGTTGAACTTTAGTTTCCTGGCAGTCCACGTTGACCGGATGTATGTACTGTGGTTCTGCATTCGCATTGGGCCATCTATGTCAACGCCCTAATTCTATTGGTAAGTATGACTTAAGCAGTGCCCCTTTAGGGCGAATCAGACTTACTTTGCCCGGGTGTGCCAGCACTCTTCTTTCTGTTGTTTTTATGGTCTAACCAATATTTTTTATCAATGCGGTATATTGAAAGGTGCTGAATTGGCTCTTAAATAAAGAAAAGAACTATAGGTACTTTTGCTGCTAGCAGTGTATAATGTGTAACGACCCGTCGTTTTTACGCACTCAACGTGAGCCGAATCCTCGTCTAATTACCCCCATGGCCACTTACCGTTTCTGATATCTGACGGGAAAGTATGCAGCAAGGTTCGGCACGTGACCGCATTAGAATCGAGTTAAAAACTCGGGTCTCGGCCGGGTTCCTCATTTGCGATTCAGTCGTGTAAAATAACGAATTTTTTACACGAGGAATCGAAATGCCCGCCACCGACAAAACCGACATACAGTGCGTCGTCGCCGAAGAGCCGGCCGCGTACAGCGACGCTATCGCCTCGTCCGACGAAGACACCCCCTACACGAAGGTGTCCGAAGTCACCAACGGATTAAAAACGGTTCGCATCCCCAAGCAGACCGCGTCCTTTGAAAGTCTCCCGTCCAAGAAGAACCACGAGGCATTCATCAGGACCTGCGTGGACGTCCTGCTCAAGGAAGCCGTCTTCGAGGGCACCAGCAGGCACAACAAGGTCGTGGACTTCCACAATCCCGAGGAGTTGGAGAAGCTCTTCGACTTCGGGCTGAGGAACGACCCCTCGACGCACGACGCGCTGGTGAAGCTGCTCAAGGACACCGTGCAGTACTCGGTGAAGACGGGCCACCCCTATTTCGTGAACCAGTTGTTCTCCTCGCTGGACGCGTACGGTTTGGTGGGCCAATGGCTGACGGACTCGCTGAACCCGAGTGTGTACACTTACGAGGTGACCCCGGTGTTTACGCTCATGGAGGAGACGGTCCTGCGCGAGATGAGGAGGATCGTTGGGTTCGAGGAGGGCAGAGGTGACGGCATCTTCTGTCCCGGTGGATCGATGGCCAACGGATACGCGATCAACTGCGCTCGGTACAAGTTCTTGCCGGACGTCAAGGTAGGATAGATATGAACAGATCTGGTTGTTGGAACTGGTTGTAAAAATTTGTAGCTTTAGCCGTTTCGGACCGTGTCCCTCGCGGTACACCGCCCTTTGGAGGCTTATAACTTATGCTCTTTGCGACTCAAAAAAATTGAAAAAGACATATTCTCAAAGTTTAAGGCAAGCTCTTTCCGATGGTGTACACCAAATTTGCGAAAAAATGTTATTAACTATAAGAAAATGGGGATTATAAAAAAAGCATGATTTTTTTCGCACTATTTTTTTTGGAAATGGAGTTTTCAAAAGCTTTCCGGCATGCCATCGACCTACAACCCCTCTAACCGGTGAAGTAAATATCTGAATTTCAAGGATATAGAGTTCGAAGTTTGATTTTTCACCTTGGTGTTTTCAAAATGGCGCCCGAACTGCAAAATTTTCACGAAAACGTTTATGAATTTTTATCTCAGACAACATGAAAGTATGGATAATATTACCAAGAATAAAAAGTGCTTAAAATTACTCAATAAATGCATCTCAATTTTTTCAAAATTTTTCGAGGAACTTTTTTGATTTTGCAGCAAAATTTTTGCAAAATCAAAAAAATCCTTCAAATTATTCCGGAAAATTCATACGTGTTCTATGGGTAATTCTAAGAACTTTTTGTTCTTGATAATTTTCTCCGTAAGTTCAGCGTTTTCAAGAAAAATTTCCGAAATATCAAAATTTTATCGAGTCATGTAGTTTATATTGCCCAACTATCACCACGTGGAAGTCGACGAATATAGATAGTCTCTTTTTTTACATTTTTTTGTTTTTTATGTATTTTTCTTAAATTTTTTTTAGTATCGATTATCGATTTTTGAGGTTACACTTTTTTCACAGGTCCTTGTTTCGCCAATTCGGTCTCGTACATATCGATAGGCGAGCATATCGTATTTCTACATGACCCGATAAAATTTTGATCTTTTTGGAAATTTTTCTTGAAAACGTTGAACTTATGGAGAAAATTACCAAGAAAAAAAGTTCTTAGAATTACCCTGAATTGAATACGTATGAATTTTTCCGGAGTAATTTGAACGATTTTTTGATTTTGAACTGTAAAATCAAAAAAGTTCTTCGAAAAATTTTGAAAAAATTCAGATGCATTTATTGAGTAATTTTAAGCACCTTTTATTCTTGGTAATTTTATCCATACATTCACATTGTCTGAAATAAAAATTCATAAGCGTTTTCGTGAAAATTTTGCATTCGGACGCCATTTTGAAAACACCATGGTGAAAAATCAAACTTCGAACTATATATCCTTGAAATTCAGATATTTATTCCACCGGTTAGGGTGGTTCTAGGTCGATGGCATGCCGGAAAGCTTTTACAAACTCGATTTCCAAAAAAAATTGTGCGAAAAAAATCATGCTTTTTTTTATAAAAAAAATCCCCGTTTTCTTATAGTTCATAACATTTTTTCGCAAATTTGGTGTACACGATCGGAAAGAGCTTGTGGAATGTCTTTTTCATTGAGTGCAAATAGCGTAAGTTATAAGCCTCAAGAGTGGTGTACCGCGAGGGACATTCTGTGCCGAAACGGGATTAAGAGGTCACATTCCATCAAGAGACCAACAGAAACGCGATGTTTTGAAATTTAAACAGTGGAAAACGTTAATTAAAATTTAAACAAACACAAAAAGTGTAGAGATACTTAAAACAACCTGGTGTTTTATTAAAGTTTTAAAAAAAAAATCCAGTTCAGAATAAACTGCTCCTCGTTATGTTTGACTCAATAATTGATCAATTTTTATGTGTTTGGCAACAATACAAACTTCATCTTCTTCTAATTTGTATTATTGAAAAGAATTTAAAGGATATCATAGTATGCGATAGTCCTTTATAAAGTGCGCATTATATGGGCAGAATTTTTATTACTGATGATTTTTTTTATATTCAATTTTGGAGCTAACATGTGCTTTAAAAACGATGAAAAATGACCTAGTCGAACGGAGTCACGTGACTTTCGTTACCTGTCAGATTTTACTTGACAAAAGTTGCTCAAAATGAGCCTGCATTTTCAAAAAGCTTTTCTAAGCAAACTTTAAAGTAAACTTCTAAGTAAAGTCTTTTCCAAATTTTGCATAAATATGCCAAATCTACTCTCTTTGCATAAATATGTCAAATGTACTCTCTAATCTCTAATATAACATTTATTTTTTGTCAGTTTTTAGTATTCATAAAACTATTCAAAAAGATTAACCACTTGAAAAAAAACACTGTAGATTTACGATACCACTAACTATTTATCAGAAAATATCGATTAAAACAATCTTCATTAAGAAAAAAAATAAAATGGCCCATCTGGATGCAAATTTGATATACCGTCCAGCATTTAGGATATAATTTGATTGAAATGCATCATGAAACATGAAACAAACAATTTTGTTTCTGCAACTGATGCCAGAAGAATAATAAACTAAAATATAGTCGATAATTTTGCACATTTGACGAAACGAATTACTCGCACTTTAAAGTTAATTTAAATTTAACTAGTATATTCACATTTAACTTGAATGTGAATTGATGTATTAGCTTTACATGCATTCAGTAATTCTGCGTGGTGTGCCATAGAGTTAAGCTAAGAAAATAGATGCATTTAAGTTTACTATTATTCTGGCATCAATTTAGTAATCTGCCAACAATACAGTAAAAATTGATTTGAAGAAATTTAAATCCCAAATGCTAATAGAACAATAGAACATTATACTAATGTGACGTCTAGAGACGTACAGTATATATATGCTCTATACAAGTATAAATGTATAATACTGCATTACATATTAATCTAAAATTTACAGTCAGGAAAGCCATTTTTTCTGAAACCTAAAATCAACGCTGATATACTCGTGTGTAGAAATAAAAAATATATATATACATATATAGCAACATTTAAGGTGTTGCATTTAAAGTGACACAGTTAAGGTTACTTCTATAAGACTGGGAGTTATAGGAACTTAATAAAAATAACGATTGTCTCTTAACTCCTGGGTCTCTTCTCAATAAAACAGCAGTTAATTTTAGGCAACAAAAACACTTAAATTCGCCTTAGCGTTTTATTATTTACCAAACACCCTTGGCAATGATAACTGATATTTAAATAAAATGTCACGGCAGCGCCATTATCGTTATTTAATTTCCAAAGCCATAAATTCTCCGTTGAAAAAAATCATAAATGCAAGGACGTTGTTGTTTGATGGCGCATCGGTATTTTACTTTTACTCCATCGTTCATAAAATTACCACGAAAAAATAATCCAATTTTAACAGATCGTTTACATTATTGTACAAGTGTCAAGTAATATCTATACAAATCATATGTCAGTTTAAAAACAATTATTTATTTAGTTTATTAACAAAAATTCAAGTGTGTACACTATCGGTGTATACTGTGAAAGTTTAAAATAAACTGCATAATAAAATAAAAAGACGAGAAAAAGACGTAGTTATGAAATTTAAAATATCCACTTTAAAGAAGTACATACAATTAGCAAAGTAAGAGCATTCGTGTTATTTATATGAACTAAAAATTTCAAATAAGTACAACATATGAAGTTATTTATTGTTTTTACGATTTTGAATTACTTTCACATCCACTTTCACAGTATAGGAGCATTAAAGGAAACATTCATTAGTATAGAAGAAAATAAAAAATTCTTATTTTTTATGTTTTCGACTGAAATTTTAAATCAGCAGTAAAAGTTTATGGCTCTTAGTGTGACTACCTGCCTAAATAGCAATTCTGTCTTCAGTATTTTATAACATTTATCGTCGTATATAACGTTTATTATAGCATAATAAATATCTCCTTTCAGAAACGAAATGCTGTTATGGAATAAAACTTTCCATACTTCTAACAGATCTCAAAAACCTTATTTTCCAAGATTTTATGGTGACGCAGATATTTCTTGAAATTTTTATAGCAAAGTTTCTGCGGTTGAAATTGCACCACCAATTAAAATATGGTATAATCACTGGAAATTATTTCAGGCTTATTTCTACGAAGCGATTACAAAGTAACAAAGTACCGGATGTGCTAAGGTTCACAGGCCTTCTGAGGCGTCTTGGGCAACCACTCTCCAAGAAGAGCATTTTCTAAAAATGGCATTATGCGCAAACCCTTTGCATCGACAACCGTTGTTGCTCAAGAATGGTGGACTATTTGGTTGGTGAATAAACATGCTACAAAGGAGCTACCATCCTTAGGATTGGTTATCGGCCTATATGTCCATCATTCATCTTCTCGGAAGTAGGTGATTGTCTGAGACTCCCCAGAAGATGATCGACAGCGCATGCAATTCCCATCATAACCGGTACAGCATACCCAACCTTATAGTCCAGGCGAGGTAGCAAAAAACAAGTGATTTTTTTACAATAATCAGTTACGGCACTTTCTCAACGTGATAATTAGGAGAAAAATCATACGAATCGAATGAAAATGTTTTGGACAAAATCCGATTCTAGGATCATTGCGAAAAAATTGCAAAAAGGTGCGAAAAAACGGGTTTTTTCGACTTTTAGGCACGAAAAAAAATGTTTTCAAAAAAAAATATATATTCCGTTGTAGAGCTTTAAAAGACGAATAAAATGGTTTTTGGATCATTAAAATCCATTGATAACTTTTTGTACAAAAAAATAAAAACCCCAAAAATTAGTTCAATTACTCGGTCTGTAATTATCCTAGAAATGTCTTCCGGGGCTCAAATTGTAGGGTTTTCCGACACCTATCTACAGTTAAATTTTTGTCAAAAAATATTCAAAAGTTTTCGCGCAAATTGCGAAAAAATAAAAACAGGTGCTTTAGTAAAACGGCCCCTATTTCCACAATAATTGTCGTAGAGCAATTTTGCAACGTGTTCTGGAAGACTTCCTCTACAACCATATCAAATTTGAAGTCGATCCGATAATAATAAGTACCTCAAATGCGCGTCTGAAAAACGTGCAATTTTAGAGAGCGGCCGCGTGGACGCACGAGCGAAGGGGAAGTGACGCGGTAGTGGCAGAACTCTCTCTCCCGCGGGCGGAGCGGGTGCCCGCTCAATTTTCATTCAGTAGTTCCCGAGAAGTCTCAATTGTTTCCGGCTTGTCGAGTTTGAACGTGCGCGATCGCTTTCCGGGCGCCCGCTCCGCCCGCGGGAGAGAGAATTCCACCACCACCGCGCCACTTCCCCTTCGCTCGTGCGTCCACGCAGCCGCTCTCTAAATTTGTACGTTTTTCAGACGCGCTTTTGAGATACTTATTATTATCGGATCGACTTCAAATTTGATATGGTTGTAGAGGAAGTCTTCAAGAATACGTAGCTTTTTACAAAATTGCTCTACGACAATTATTGTGGAAATAGGGGCCGTTTTATCAAAGTACCTGTTTTTACTTTTTCGCAATTTGCGCGAAACCTATGAATATTTTTTGACAAAAATTTAGCTGTACATAGGTGTCGGAAAACCCTACTATTTGACCCCATTTCCACAAGACATTTCTAGGATAATTACAGACCGAGTAATTGAACATCGAAAAATCGCTCATTTTCGCGGTTTTGATTTTTTTTTGTACAAAAAATTATCAACCAATTTTATTGATCCAAAAACCATTTTATTCGTCTTTTCAAGCTCTACAACGGGGTATTTTTTTAAAAAACATTTTTTTTTCGTGCCTAAGTCGAAAAAACCTTTTTTTCGCACCTTTTTACATTTTTTCGCAATGACCCTACAATCGGATTTTGTCCAAAAATATTTTCATTCGATTCGTACGATTTTTCTCCTAATTATCGCGTTGAGAAAGTGTCGCAACTAAATATTTTAAAAAATGATCTACGCCCCCTTGGCTTTTATAATAGTTTTTAATCGCTTCCTACTTCCTAAAAATAACTGTGAAATAATTTCCAGTGATTTTACCACATTCTTATTGATGCGTTTTTAGTTTCAATATACACTGCATTATATCCTTATATTTATTTCTAGTAATAACCCTTAAAATCCACTGTGAGTCCCATATATTATGTTATAAAGATATTTCAAATCTTAAAATTCCACCACCATTACCACACGCTGAGACAGAGTCCTGTAACGACTTTCCAGACCAAAGGACTTCACTCCCTGCCCCGCCTGGTACTCTTCACCTCCGAGGACGCCCACTACTCCGTCTCCAAGATGGCCGCCTTCCTCGGCATCGGCACCGACAACGTGTACCTGGTGAAAACCGACGCCAGAGGCCGGATGGACGTCGACCACCTGGAGCAGGAGGTCAAGCGGTCTATTTCGGAGGGGTGGCGCCCCCTTTATGGTCAGCGCCACTGCCGGGACGACGGTGATTGGGGCGTTCGACCCTCTGGGGGACATCGCCGACGTTTGTCACAAGTACGGCCTTTGGATGCACGTGGATGCCGCGTGGGGTGGCGGGGGCCTTGATGTCCAGGAAGCACAGGGGACGCCTGGCAGGAATTGAGAGGTAAGGTTAAGTTATTTAAGTGGTTATTTAAGAAGGTGCGTGGGGTGAATCGGAAGTAACTAATAGCAAAATTGTAAAAACAAAAATCAATTTTGTTCGATTATTTTTGGCCGTGATTTCCCTTACAGTTCTTTGGATACGCCTCATCGCTCAGTGACTTTGAAATAACAAAAAAAAAATCAAAACAGTTTCTACCTATTTATTGAAACCACAGCATAACATAAGGAAGACCAGCAAAATCTCTCGATTGTCGGCGCTTTGAAGTAAGTAAGCCAGATTTCGTGACCTCGGACTACTGGTCGGTGCATGTGTACTAACGTTTTGCAACAGAACGAGGCATATTTGCCATCAGGGTTGTACTAGGAATCTAAAAAAATATTTTTTTTCATTCGTTCTTACATGATGAATAGGTGACAACATTAAGTACGTAAATAAACAATAAATTTAACCCATATTAAAATATTCGTGAGATGAACAGTGAACATGAATAATTTATATTCGCTTGATTCATTCACAGTAATCTTATAAAGCACACAATGTTTAAATACGTCTCTGGACCGTCGATGCTCACTCAAGAACATTAGAGATATGACTAACCCATCTACCTACTGACTCAGTAGTATTGAGAGCGATAAGCAGCATATAATGCGTGTACTGATCATTTTGGATAGAGTGATTTTGCTGGTCTTCTTATGCTGTGATTGAAACATTACACTTCTGGATTCTGCAAGCATTGGAGGGCGGTCTTCTGACAGCACGTAGACCCCTTTGGTTCCCTTGTACTAACAATCTCTACAAAGGGGTGTTCCATAAAACCAAAAACCATAAGAATATCAAACTTTGAAAAATGACAATTACTCTGGTGTCAAATCCTTCGAGTCAAGTTTTCTTTTTTCTAGTTTTTTTCTGGTTTTCTTTTCTCTTTTTTTTTAGAGGTAGGTACATGTAAATCTTACATGTAAAAGCTTAAACGGCAGAACAAAGCAATAAAACACACTATAATGTACGGATATGAAAGTAATTAATTACTGACGTCCCTGACTCTATTTTAATATTCTGACGAAATATAGGTAGACATAATACAGCAATATTAATTTTATATTATTTTCTACTAATTACATTAATTTTCACACAACCTTCGAGAGCAGGAGCAAAAGCGGTGAATGTCTAATGAATTATTCATAGGGGATGTCTTGATAGCAATTTTACAATTTAATTTAAAATATCTATATATTGTTATAAAGAATTCAATGAGGCGAATGCTTACGAGTGGAGAAAACATTGTTTAAAAAATACAGCAATGTCTAAAAAAGTATAAAAATATATTTATGATCACTAAAATTCACTGAAACCACACAAGACCGTAAAAAAAAAATTAGATCTAGAATGGCTTGCAAAAACCAAGGTGAATTCAAGTGTTTGTTTAATAAGATCCTCAGTAACAAAAGTCGTAGTTTTGAGATGAGTAGTAATTACAGTTACAATTAATAGTAATTGATATTATCTCTGTACTATAAAAATTAATAAATCGATAATATCTCTATACTATAAGATTTATAGTATAGAAATAAAAAAAAAAACACTCCAAAAACCTTCGAAACTTCGAGCAAAAAAAATTGTGTCCGTAGAAAGAGTATTAAAACCTTATACCCTCATTTTTTCTGATAATATTAGATCAATTAAAAATAACTATAAGAGATACACTAAAAGTTTTTTTATAGTTATTTTAAAAACTTACAAAAACAAAAAACTCTTTTTACATAACAATTGTTTCCATTGAAAACTGAAATACAATTCAACTTGTAAATAACTGTAAACATTGCCTTGTAGTCAAGGTACATATTAAAATATATATTTTTCTATTTTATAGGGCAGATTCAGTTACATGGAATCCACATAAACTCCTAACAGCTCCACAACAATGTTCAACATTGCTATTACGACACGAAGGGCTGCTGTCAGCTGCTCACTCAGCCAATGCTGCCTACTTATTCCAAAAAGACAAGTTTTACAATACCAAATACGACACAGGTTAGTTAAATTCCATTTATAATATGTTATGCAGGATAAACCTTAAACTTATTTCGACCTGATTAAACTGAATATATAAATAACACAAAATAATGTAATATTCAGTTTTACTAATCATATTAGGGTTTTTAATTTCTCGTTACAGAAATAATGTATGTCTGTCTTCTTATTAACCCTCATGGACCATATTTTTCATGAATCAGTGGTGGACATCATTTAAAATAACCTATAGAAAATATATCTTTGCTAACAAAACCTATCTTAAATTGACATAATCGAATTTATCCTAGTCTATAGAAAAATTTCTTCAGTGACAACTTCTATTTTAAAATAGTATTATTTTATGTATATTTCAGAAACAATTCAATTCCCAATTAGCTGTCATATTTTGTCATTCTTTTAAACTGACCTCCATACTAAAGAATAATTTCAATCAGTTCGTATCAGTTACATATTTTAGGTGAAATAATATAATCAGTTACTAACGAAAATAATTACTTTGTTTCAATTCAAAGTGGTTCAAATCGGTTAAACAACTTCATCCTCAACCATAACTAGTTTTTTTTGAAAATCAGAATTGTCTGATTGACATCTGGAAATTCTGAGTTAGTTCTTAATCGAAATTGAAACAAGGTCATGTAACATATAACAATGGAAGGAAAACCCTGAAATTTAAGTCTATTTAAATAAATTTCATGATTGATAACTTCTTCGTACTTGTAAATTTTTTATAACCTTCCTAAAAAACTGATGCGCTACTCTGTACGAGTAAAGATATCTGTATATATCTGTAGACAATCCTTTTCACCAAATTTCAATCAAACGTAATCAATCTTTTGAGTTTGATGTAAAAGGTACCTCAAGTGGACACAATTAGATGCGAGGATTTACAATCGAGGGGATGGTGGTGTTCTGGATCAAATCTGGCACTATTACTCTCGAAGCGTTGACTAAGAGTGTCTTAATTAACTGAGAACGTCAATTAAATTAATTGCTGGGGATCCTACGTATATATCCCGCCTGCGGGAATTAAAGGCTAGACAGAACCCTGAGAGGGTGGAAATAGGCCACAAGCTGCATTGACATTCCAAGACACAAAAAGGCAAGGTGGATTACGTCAGGTATCCCAGCTACTATACAGGGTGTCCACAAATTACACCAATAACATATAAATACCATATACGGAAAAAATCCAGGTAAAAAGTCTTTAGTTTTCGAATTATGTTTCGAAAACAGATTCAGACGCCAACGAAAATTTCAATCTCTAACGTTAACCAAAAAAAAGTTTTTTTTTTGTACAACTCCATGACGGCTTTGGGAATTTTATTAAATGTTTGTTCGTTACTTGGACTCATCACGTGTATCATTTCACGAAATCTCAACTAAATTAATGTACTGGGTGATAAATTGTCATGGTCAGATGTCATTCAATGCGTAGAACTTTTGCACTGAAAAAAAAATAGGGTTCTTTGTAAGTCCGTTTTTATTATTTAAAACGGTTTTTAGATTTGAATTTATTTATCACTAGAATATCAGATACTCATTTTACTTCCAGCGGCGTAGACCAACTCACCCGTCATCTATCGTGAATGACCGCTCGGCCTCAGGTCGGATCACGGGCGAGGGTTTTTTTTGCCTGTTGTGTCCGCAGGTAGTTTTAGCCGTTCTGCTCGAATAAATATACATTTTTTATTTATTTAATATATGCATGTTAATTTTATTTTAATTTGAAAATGAAGACGCCTATGGAAGTGAACTAAAATTTATTACTGTATTTGTTTGTTATCCCTAACCTGGTGTTAGACATTATCGGTGTCATTTGTCAGATGTTGCCGGACACCCTGTATATTAAAACTATAAAAAATTATAGTTAGACTCGCTCACCGATTTCCTTATTACATTTTTTTGCATACGTTCGTGTGGAGTTTTTCAATTTCGATTGAAGCGTGGATCCTTGCCAAGGGTGAATTAATTGGAGTGTAACGAACTAATTACCCCGCCACTCAAGGTTCTCCACGCCTGATGAGATATTATGTGTATTGTATAAGTTACCGGTCTACGTGATTTTAATAAGGGAAATGAAAATATCAAAGACCGAACTAAAAACACTGCAAGCGCGCAAATTTAAGTATCACACTATATCGTAGTCTCACATCCTTGCAGCAATGACTTATGATGATTTTTACTTATTTCGTGGTTCAATTACTTTTGTAATAAAGATTATTTAAAGATTTATACCTTACAACTAAATAAAAACTGCATTATCAATTATCACCGTCATAAAAGTATTTTTCAACTAACATATTTTCTGAATTATTAGGTAACCTAACTAGAGTCAAGAAATCGCGAACGCTAACAGAACCGTATTAAGGAGAAGTAGGCAGCAGTGACGGTTGGAATTAAAAATTCTCGTATTTGAAGCAATTCTTGTATAGAAAACGTGGCACTCATATCATATTTTGGGGAATGATTATTGCACCCAAATAGTAGCTTTCTATAATAATAAAAAAAACCTCAAATGCAACCTCAATCAAAAACGGTTTGCTCCCTAGAAAATCTTGGTCACGGCTTGTAAATTATTTGTGATGTATAAATCTTATTACATATAACTTAAATCTGTTATAAGACATCAGAAACGAAATGCTGATATGAAATAAAAATGATCATTCCCGTAACTTTAAGATATCTTGAGATTTTGAAAAAGCAACAAGAGTAAAATTTTGTATTTGCTTAGTGATTAAGGAAAAACACATTTCGCAAATATTTTGCAAGCCGTTTCTAAGATTTTCTATTAAAGCAGACATTTTTTTGAGAGTTTCATTTCAAGTTTTTTTTTTGCAATTATAGCATTATATTTATGTTTAATAATCCCTAAAATATGATGTGGGTCCCACGTTTCCTTATTAAAATACGAGGATTTTTAATTCGACCAACCATCACTGCCACCTACTTTCCCTTAATACGGTTCTGTTACGGTCTGCGTATTTCTCAACTCTACTAATAATTATTATGCATTTAAAATGCATCCTGCCATTTATTATTTCTGCCAGTTGTCGTTCATCACGGCTTTAGATACTGTCTCTTGTGTATTTTCATTGTAATCGTAATAACTAAAGTTCTAAAATTTGTGCTATAACGCAGGGTTCGACACTATAAAACTATGATAATGAAAGTAAAAACCGTATTTTTAAGCGCCTTGTAAATTATATACGCGTGTACTTCTTACCCCTGTATACCCACGCCACTGACCGATCCTTCCTGATGTCCCTGGACTCACGTCTGCGCGGTAGTACGACGATCTCATGCGGGAAGGCTGGAGAGATAAATGCAGTTTTACATGCGGTGATCCTTGATTACCGAACTTTAGTAATAACAGGTGTAATATCAGAGCGATTATCAAACCGATCTTTGTCAGACAAGGCTAAAGCAAAAAGGTTTGGGAAACCTGTTCCAGTCTTAAGTAATACGCAAGTGTTGTAAAAAAATAAGTTGTAACAGAAAATTTTAACGAGACGTGTATGAAAAAACATGAATAGGTTTGCGGTTGTAATACAGAAAAATTGGCTTTTTTGTTTTCCATGTTTTATGTACATAAGTGGTGAACAATTGGTATATGTAGTATCGAGACAACAATAAACATTGGAGCTTAACTAGACGCTATAATACTATAACATTGTTATTGATAACATAATACCAAGAAAATTTAAACAATGCGTATGGTATATAAATATTTTTAGAATCCTTAAACTTTCTAACTTCCAGATTAGACCTTGAAAATTTTTTAAAATTCAGTTGCGAAATATATTTCTCATATGTATATCCATTTCCGATCCCCACATTTTTTAGCACAAGTCGCCACTGTCCAAAACTAAAATCCACATGCAGCCCTGATACCCTCTAATCTCTTGATCCTTTCTTGTAGGTGACAAACACGTACAGTGCGGTCGGAGAGTGGACGTGCTCAAATTCTGGTTCATGTGGAAGGCCAAAGGCACCTCCGGATTAGAACAACACATCGACAAGGTGTTCGAGAACGCGAAATTCTTCGTGGACACCATCATGCACAGGCCGGGATTCGAGCTGGTCGTCGACGAGCCCGAATGCACCAACATCTGCTTCTGGTACGTGCCTCCCAGTTTGCGCGGAGCCAAATCACACCCCGACTACGTGGAGAGACTCCACAAGGTGGCGCCGAAAATCAAAGAGAGGATGATGAAGGAGGGTACCATGATGGTGACGTACCAGGCCGTGAAGAGACACCCTAACTTCTTCAGGATAGTCTTTCAGAATTCGGGCCTGGAAAAGTCCGACATGTTGTACTTGATCGAGGAGTTCGAAAGGCTTGGGAAAGATCTCTGAAGAACACTGTGGTATCTTCGTTTGCGAGGATTTGATAGGTTTAAGTGATAATTTATTTTGATTGTTCCTATTCATTTGGGCGGAAATATTTTTTTGTTTATTTTCGTTGTTAGTTTATCGTTTTAAACATAACACACTATTACTACTCATCCCAACTGAGTAATATATGTTTGTTTAACTTTATTATAGTGACAATGTAGAACTTAAGAATAAAAATGAAATAAAAACAACAGCCGGTTTTTATTTTGCATTTTCTGACCTCACGAAAGCTCATAATCATGAAGAAACTCATAACTAGAGTTCGGATATCCCGGCTTCCCGCATGTAAAACTGCATCTACATATCCAGAGTTCCCGCATGAGATCGGCGTACTACCGCGCAGACGTGAGTCCCGGGACATCGGAAAGGATTGGTCAGTGGCGTGGGTATGCAGGGGTAAGAAATACAGGGGTACATAATTTACAAAGTGCTTAAAAATACGGTTTATACTTTCGTTATCAGACTTTTATAGTGTTGAGCTCTGCGTTGTAACACAAATTTCCGAACTTTACTCAACATAATTATCGGAACCTCATTCAAATTCAATGGAAAATGTTTAGTTGTATCGCATATCAGTGAAATACCACAAAGAACTCTTGTAGTTACCACCTCTCCGGTTTTCGGCCGGAGACGCCGGTTTTCGGATATAATCTCCGGTCTCAGGTTGTACTACTTCCAATTTCTCCGGCCCAACCCTAATTAATTAATGTTCACAAATAACAGATGGCGTTGCTGACCAACTGTATTTTAGAAACACGTCTTTATTTAGCACCAGGGTGTTCAAGTCATTTCATTTTAGATTGTAACTGTCACCTGTCTCATTCTTTGTAGTTTTAATACAAAAAAAAACTGATTATTACATTGTTCCATAGTATTTTAATCGAAATGTCAGACTCATCTCCACCACCGAGTAAAAAGAGAAAAGAGTATTTTTGCCAATTTAATGATGATTGGTTATCGAAAAAAGAATACAATGGGTGCTTTCCATTTATACGACTCCTAGCGACTCTTGTGTCGACTGGTGTCAACTAGTGTTGACTCCAAGAAGACTAGAACTAAGGAGACAGAACTGCGGCTTTTCGCTGTATAACGCGACGGGCTCGAATATGTCCGCCTCCAGAGGCGCTGTAAACAGTTGTGTACCACGGTTGCCACGGTATACAAACAGATATCTATACGTATACCGTGGTTCTGTACTAATCTGTGTGCGTTAGAGGTTAGAGTTCGTGTGAATGTCCGTGGTGCGAATACATGTGGCAGACGCTCGATATTTTTCGTTAATATGTTGTTATCTTTGGAATTACAAATTTTCGTAATTATCATTATGAAAATGTACTCAAAGTATTTCCTGTTACGTGCTTCAACGTTAACAATACAACAAAGTAAAATATTTCAATTCATACATACATCAGTAATTTGAGTCAGGTTATTCTGACGCTTCGGAACGCTTCTTATATCACACAATGCAACAAAGCACTTACGAACCATATTTATTTAACATTCGAATTGTATTTTTATTAAAGCCAAACGGCATGTAAGCATATTGTGACATTTATGAAATGTCATTAGTGACAGCTGACAGTCATTAAGTTTTATAGTTTACATACTTAGTGTATTTAGTTTATACACGAGCTGTTAGTAAAGAATTGTATGGAATGACATATTAAATATTTTAGATGTCAAATGAATTATCTAGAACATTTAAAAACTATAAATAGTGTTGTTGTTGCTAGAATAGAGTTAGTTATGATTCGAATTTTACACAGATAAGATCGACAAGTTGTAGAGTATTCACATGTGGTCCGCTGCTCATCACGTGACGTCGAATACACTACTGTTTACAGCGCCTTCTGGAGGCGGACAGATTTGATCCCATGATACCGAACGAGTTCGGTCTCCTTAGTTCTATTCTTCTTGGTTGACTCTCATCAAATGGGTAAATGGAACGCTCGCTAGGTTAGTAGTTTCGTGCTTGTTGTTGTTGAAAGTAATTACTGCTAATAATTACGTTTTTCACCTACCTTCATTTTCTTCTATCAGATTTTGCATTAACTCTCCACTATATATTCTGCTTTGCCGCGTTCGTTTAGATTGTCACTTCTTTTACACTCACACTCAGCATGAACTCAGCTGTCTAGCAGAGTATGTTTGAGGTGACTTGTGTCGTTGACTCACGGCGACACAAATCAAATGGAAAGCACTCGGAGACACGAGTCGACTCGTGTCGACTTGTATCGGTAAATGCGTTTTTACTAAGTTCAATTTTGCCCATAAAGCATAAATCGTGTAGGTATATTTTAAAACTCCCGCATAAAAGATACAGCTTGGCCAATTTCACTAAAAAAACGAAAACGGTACCGGAATTAGAAGATATTATGGACATCGAATTGATAATTAACATTGTAGTAATTTAGTATTAACTAGTGGTAATAGGTACTATATTTAGGGTCACCCTTAACCTACATGTCATGAGAGTACAGATACAGGTACAAGGTTGGTATGACTAGCAAAACGTAATTTTAAACGTGAAGATAAAATAATTTCATCTTTGCGTTTATAGTTAAAGTGCCTTATTCATGCCTTATTGACGATTGACAGTCATTCTTAATGCTAATGTTAATTGAATTAGTTGTAGACAAGAACATTAGTTTCATATACGCCATAACCAGTGGTTGTGGTTAATTTTATGTGTATGTTAATTGTGCAGAGTGCCTTAAACTGTAAATTACCTATAAATGTTGGTACAATTGACTAATGACAATCACCACAAGAAAATTTGATTTGGTGCAAAAAAACTAAGCAGTTCACAAATTTATTTGATCAAAATTAAATGAAAAAGTTGACTAACAAATTCGTCAACTTATTCAAGCGTATGATATATCATTTGCCGTTATTTATAACACCGCTGTTAACAGCTTCAGCCAATCGAAAACTGGGATTATTTAAAAATGCTAATCCTGATTGGACAAGAATTATAACATTATTATTATAAATAACGTCAAATAATACATTGTCGGCGTAAAGCTAATACTATTAGAATGTCTGAGAGTCTGGGGATTTGCATTATGTAAATATTGGTAGCGCTGTATTATATATGTATGTATGTACATAGACAAAATATAATATTATATTTTATATATATACTTTTTGGTATGTATGTATAAGCTGCTTATAATTTCCACAAAATCCTCAGTTCTTCACCTCAGTTAACGTTTTCTCAGTTAGTGGTACGTCACAACATCCCGAAGAATCAACTACTGAAGTGAGGTGAGGTAACTCATCTCAGTTAATTTTTTCCTCAGTTCGTATCAAATCGTAAGCAGCTATTGTATATTCTTTATTATTCTGTGATTGCAGATCAGGATGTGGGATAGGTACACTCGAACCCCTCTTATTTCACCTTCGCTTAATTCACATCCTCTGTTATTTCACCACGTTTCCCCCTATTAGGTCGCGAAACCGTCCCGGTTAAGTCGCCGCCTGTAAAAGTTTGGAAATTGGATTCTCCCATGAATATGTACAATTTTTATTGCAAAAAAAATGATTGTGTAATACATTTATTGATTTAAAATAGGTTAGATGTCTTTTAAAAATATTTAATCTTTAAAATATTCATTCAAGTGGAAAATTGAACATTGTCACGCACGACTGGGTATACTTACATTGATTTTTCGTTCAGTTGGCTCATTTTTCGTTATAACAAGTGCTGTAGTATATCTCTAAATATTTCTTTTTGCAGTTAAAACACAAAAAAGTTGAGGTTATGATCGCGACTTAAGAGAGGCAAAATTTCGCGACTTAAGCGAGGTAATGATGCACGGATTTGGCGACTTAAGAGGGGTTCGAGTATACATTATTAGTTCAGTTGTTCAGTTGGCTAAATTGTACCAAAATGCTGTAAAACTAGTAAATTTGTATTTATTTTGTTGCAGTCAGTATTCTGTGTTTTTGACGTCCGTATTTGTAATTAATATTATTCTTTCAGCTGAAATAGATTTTCGAGGTGCTACATGAAAATAAAAAACATAAAGCGTGTTAACAAATATTTATATGTTGTAAAATATTTATAAGGCAATGGTAAGTTTACAATGTAGCAAGTGTAAAGACAAATTTACATTCCACTTTTATTAAATGTGGTAATACGTATTTTAGAAAATAGTATCATTAAGTGAAATATATTTTTTTAATATTTGTTTATATTTGAGAAGGAAACTAATCTCAAAATAAATAAAATAATTTTAAGGAGAGATTAATGGAGGATGCGCTACATGTGCAGACTCTATTGCCGTGGATAGAATCAAACGAAGATATAATTAATTTTATGAGAAGAATACCTTTAGATAAAAGCCATTTGCGACATCAATTAACCATACGTTACTTCCTGAATCTTAAAGATTCGTGTGAAACAGATTTGGAAAAGCAAATTGAAGATGATGCCAGGGAAATTGTTATCGCTGTGTTAAATACATCATATCAGGTGATAAAAAAGAGGCTTGCTGTATTAGGCAACATACCGAACCGTAAGGAAGTTGTACTGAGACAGCTTCTTCATGAAAATTGTAATTTAGATATGACTCTTAAAGAAATAGAACTGAGCACCAAAAAAAGAAAATCCGAGTTACCCCATGAGAACATAATTGATTTAGACAGCAGTGACAATACAAGTATAAAAAATAAAATATGTAAAAGAGAGGAGCAATCATTAGCAACTGCAAGTTCCAGCGTAAGGCAGGAAGCTTGTTCGCCTAAGGTAAGAGAAAAGTCGTTGATTTTTCTTTAAAATATGGAAGATATTCTTTAGAGAGAAAATAGCGATTAGCACAAAGAGTAAGGCTTGTTAAAAGTTCTGTAATTAATATATATATGTATATAAGTTGTAATATATGAACCTGTATTTAATCTAGAAATTCTTAAACAGTTTGTTTTAAATAGAAGTAGAACCACCTATTTCTGTTGATATCATTTTAAATTAAGATATTATTTACTAATGGAAAAGTTTTTACATAATTTTTTTCAATTTTGAAGCAAAGAACTAATTCTTTTTCAGTATTTTTTTAAACAGGTTTTTTTTGTGCGTTTTTTACTGTGTTTCTGTGACAGTTGTAAAAAGAACTCCACCAAATTAGTTTGTCAAGATAAGTGATAGTGTTTGTTTTTCAGTAATTAACTCTTATTATAAAGAAAAAGCTTAAATGTGACATTTCTTTGTAAACAAGTTTTATATCAAAATATTGTGTCCTTACTGTATTCTCCATGCAAAAGTAATCAAAACCCTCTTGAGTATAATGTTTATATATTTTTCTGCACCATTGTTTATGTTACAATTTTCCAAAGTGACAAAGTATATGCGGTTTTAAAGATAATAGGTATTATATTCCAGAAGATAGTATAAATAAAACAACAAATAATTAGATATCAAATTATTTATTAATTTCTCCATCCATGACATTCAAATAAAACAACATAGGTTTAAAGAAACATTTTATTTTTCCACATTATTTCCCCATCATCAGTACTTCATCACTTCTAACTTCTATAAACTCCTTGAAGATGTGTAGCTTGCTCCACATCAAAAGACTAACCTATTAAGTACAACAGAAGAACCTTCTTTGCTGCTTAAAAATTGTTCACACAGGATATGTTAATTTTAGATCCAGTGTAGTCACTAAAGTCAAGTTTTGTAAATAAAGTGAGTGTTCCACCGCTTTGTTAATGACATGATAATGTCAAGCCCAGTATTGTAACATTTTGCATGATATGTATATTTTTGTCAACTTTAACAAAAAACCATTTCATAAAACGTTTTTATGAGTAAGTATTGTCATGGGATTTCCGGCATGTACATTCTTCAAAAAAGTTTTCTGTGTTTGAACTCCCAACTGCTGCAATGACCTAGTAAAACTTAAGTAGGCATTATCCCTTTTAGCTGTAATTATTTTAACAATGCTGTTTGCTTAGTTGTATCCATTTTTAACTGATGTCACATCAGTTGCAAACTAAACGGCAGGCCTCGAGCTAGAAAACTAATACTTTGTATACTTACCTACCAAATTTATAAATGCTACTCGATGAATTACCAAATCCATTAAATAATATTACTATTGGGAGGCGCAAACAAGTAGAGCATAGGGATCATCCCTCATATCTGTTGCAACTAGCTTAAAATTGTGCTAGTCTATTTACTATTTACTTAGATTCTGATTATTAGGATTGCAGGATGTGTTTACACTACACATTGTTGGAGGTTATGTTACTGATATCAAAAGAAAAAGATTTTTTATATATCTAAATTATTTTTTTATATATCAGCATATTATCTTTTATGATTCGTGAAGTACATATATTACATAAAGCTTCAAATTCTCTTTTTTTTATATCTCACTTATGTTAAACAGTTCTTTAGCATTTAAACATGTACACGTAAATGCAAAAAAAAATACCAAAACATTATAACGACTTAAGATACATTTAATGTATACAATTGCAAAATTTATTAGGTTGTGTCCGCTGTTGTAAGTGAAGCACCTTCATCATCCACTGTTATTACTAGCAGTACAAGTCATTCCGATGCACCTGACAGTACAGTACCATCGACGTCTGGAAGAGTAAATCCTGCTAATGGTCAATATCTAGGTACCATAATTATTTATTTTCCATCGTACAGCCTGTCTAGGAAGAGCATGTCTGGAATAGCTCAATAAAAGCTTGTTTTAAAAAAATCATTGACATTTTCGGATGCCAACACAAAAAAAAATAGAGCATGTTGGGTAAAACTCTCCGGTTACAGAAACTTTCAGATGAGTAATGCAGAGGGTGTGCTCTATCTAGACAGATTGTAATTTGTTGATTTTTTTCTCTATTAGTAGCACTATAGTTTTAATTTATTTGATTGACATTGTTTGTAGGTTTTTTAGGTAATTCAGATGTTTTACTGGATATAATTGATAGCATGCAGCCGTCTACTTCGGGAACCGTAACGCCTTCACAATATGGTAGGGAGTCTCTTGTGCCTTTAATTAACAACAACGATATAGGTATGTTACTTTGATTAATGCAATGACTTAACAATTATCTACATATGTATTAATCTACATATTTTAGCAACACTTTATTTTTATATATTTACGTTATTTACATATTTAAAAAAATATATGAAAGTTTAATTAAAGCATAAATTTGCAGCACATGTAGAATATCATTTAATTTTTACGAGTTATACTAATAACTATTAATAATTAATAATTAAAAGTTTAGATTTTTTATTATTGATTATTTTAAAATTATGAAATTACGCAATTAATACACTATGCAATAGATATAAGAATATTTCTCTAGATTGTATTACATTTGCATGAATTTTCTAGCATTTAATAATTATTCCAATAACGATATGCAAGTTCTTGAAATTAGTGAAACACCAGTAGATACATCAAAACGTGTGATAAATAAAACCTCAACTAACTGCTCGAGCAATAACAATAGTTCTGGTACGTATAATATTAGTCTAGTACATTTTTCTTATCACCACTAAAAACAAATTAATCAATTGTATTGAAAAGGTTCAAATATATTTTTAGTGAATTTGAAACACAAAACAATAATAAACTATACATACATAACATGTATATGGGTCATTCTTTTACAAACCGCATACTGAATGACACTTGACATTTTAAAATCGTTCAAAACATTTTTTATAATATCTATGCGTTATATTAATCAACACGTATTTCAGGATATTGCCCAAAAAAATGATACTTCTGAAATATGAATGTATGAGGTTTCGATAATTTGCTACATTTTCATATCTTATCCGATATATATCTATTCCGGTTTGAAATTTATTATCTACAGTTGTAATAATCGGATTCGTGTCGGGTTTTTTTTATTCGCCATTTTTTTACCTACACTCTCAGGGAACATATCTCTTATATTCCCTATATAAGATTTTTTTTTCTAAAAAAAAGTTATACTTTTTCAGTACTACAATTTTATCAATACTATACACTGAGAAAAAAACATACGATTTTTATTGGTAAAAATACGCAGTATTTTAATAGAAAGTACTATTTCAACTGGTAACCAGTACTATTTAATTAGTACTAATTACTATTTATGTGGTACTGATTACCATTTAAAATGGGACTTTCTACAATTTAATCACTTCTGTGTTTTTTTACCATTAGCAATGATAGTTTTTACTGTTATTTTTTCTCAGTGTGTAATACTAAGCCTACAATTTCCTACAATCAAATGAGTTTTTACATTTCTACAAACAAAGGAAGTTTATTCTGTAATGCATCAATTAAAACCTCATTTTATGATGTACTCAATTATAAAAAATCGCACATATTGAAATTAATTTCTTATTTTCATGTATATGTATGTTATTACTCAACATTTATTACATTTCTTTATAAACCAAAATGTGGTAATCCCTTAGTTTCAAAGTTTGAAATAAAACTTCGAATTTTCAAAAAAAACAAAGTTTGAAATAAAACTGCTTTCATTTGCCTTAAATTCATTAAATTTTATCCTTAAATATAATTAACTTTCAAACTGCAATGCAAATCATAATTATAAGAGAAAAATAGGCGAGATCGTCTTAATTCTCTGCCGCCAGCGGGAGCGCTGCAACACTTGCGCTCAAAAAATATTTAATAACAATGGTTTGAAAAATAACACTATCTTTATTTTTACAGTATTTGTAGATAAGATTACCGAGAAGATAATAGTATAAAAAAACAATTTAAACAAATAAACAATTTAAACAATTGTTCTTAACTTTTTTTTGTTTAGAAAAAAAAATTATGTTATATTCCCTGAAAGTGTAGGTAAAAAAATAGCGAATAAAAAAAACCCGACACGAATCCGATTTTTACAACTGTAGATAATAAATTTCAAACCGAAAAAGATTTAGGAAAATGTAGCAAATTATCGAAACTTCATACATTCATATTTCTGAAATAACATTTTTTGAGCAAAATCCTGAAATATGTGTCATTACATATGACACATGTGTCGTTACATATATATGTCATCAAAAAAATTTTCTTATTTTAAGAAGTCAAATTTTTTTTGTTCCAAAATTTGTGCGATTTGTAAAAGAATGGCCCATATGACATAAATTATCAATAAAATTAAAACCTGTTTGCTGACACTTCAAAAAATGCTTTTAAATATTAAATTATAGTGATTAAACTTTTGGACAGAATATATTTTTTCAAATTACCATTCATGTTTTTGTTTTGTCCAGAAGAAAGTTTATATATATGTATATTAGACATTGACTTTTTCATGATAATCTTGTACAGTACATTAAGTTTGATCAAGTGCCAGTATTTACAAATTATTGTAGAACGATTTCTAGAATTATATGTAAAATTAAAAATTTTGTTGAAAATTATGAAACTGGATTTGTGTATTTGTCTCTTGGTTATGAAAAAAAAAGTATCTAGTAGTATCAGCACAATAGGTCTTGAGTATCACACCTTTTTTATTAAATTTGGGCATTTTTAATTCAAAAAACTACGCTTTTATCACCAAAAGCATATTATAAACTACATATTTTTTACTTAATAAGTAGACAATATTTAACAATACTTCAATTTTTACAGAACATAAACCTAAATTTGACTTGATTAAGTTCCTACAAGAGCTGACCCCATCGTCAGAAGCTAAAATTATAAAGACATGTAAAAAACTGAATATAAACTTAAATAAGAGACCTGGTGATCAAGTGTTGACGTACATTATCAACACATTGTTTGAGGATACTGTTGGAACTGATTCTGACAACTCTGAATCCAACTCCGACACTCAAGAATATCAACTCTCGGGTAAGTATACAATGTTGTAACTCTGTTTATAACCAAATCTTATTTCCGAATTTTTATATGGTATCTGACCATTTTTCTTTTTATTTCAGATTATATTGGGTAAGTGTTGGTATTAATTCATTTTTCAGTATTTTGTAGTTTTAATGTGTTAAATATTAAAGAATAACTATAATTTTTAATTATGTTTATGATTAATATATATTTGAAGACCAAACGTGTCACAAAATACAGAAGATACAAGAAGTCGGAATCCTATAAATACAACTCCAGTCGTGAAACAATTCAAACTCAAGGAGCCTGTCTTAACCCTAAAAAATAAACCAGACGAGACTGTAGTAGAAGACTTGACTTTCCCGACATGGAAGTCGTCTGCTTCAGCTACTAAGGTGTCGGTCATCAAACCTCCTAAACTTACTCTTAGAAATGGAGAACCAAATGTTATCCCAGCGATGCCGCAACAGTTTTTAAATCGAATAGATTTACAGAATGCATCAGCTGAAAGTATATTACCAGAGTAAGTGACTTGTAGGTAACAGTGATTTAAATTTCTCAAAGTAAACAGCATTCTATCGGTTTATATTTACATTTAGGGCCAGTACTTTTACTCTCGATTAAGGACTGATTAACTAACCAGACGCTAAGACTGTGAAGATATGTACAGTCTAATATATAATGTCTGTTTATATTTTCGCAGTCTTATCGTCTGGTTAGTTAATCCGGCCTTAACCAGGAGTAAAACTACTGGCCCGTGGTGATTTTAAATATACGTCAGTTGTTGGTGAAAAATAAACCACTTGATTCATTTAGACACTATTATTTAATTCGTCATTTTTTGCAAAATGTTTACAGAAGTCGCAAAATAATTGAAACTTTCACATGCGCTACTGCTGATACTACTGTATCAAAATATACCATATGACTCATAATTAGGGTTCAAAATGGTTGCCATAATGCATGTTAAACTATGTTTAACTATCCTGCTCTAGAGCGTGCCACAATTGCAGGATTTCATGTGCGACTCGTGTCGCGGTTCACAGGTGGGTTTACCGACGCATGGCGCGCGACTCTACAGAAACCGCTAAAGAAGGCGCTTACAATGTACATCTATATTGATATAATATAAATAATGTGTTCGCAGAACTCAGCATTTGTTCATGCGGCCTGCTATACATTTGTAGCATTATATACGCCTCTACAGTGGACTCCTTCAATGATGTTTGACGTGGAGAAAAAATGTTTTTATATATACAGAAAGACCGTTCCGCATCTAATGACTTAATTTTTTGCACATAATAATTGTTGTTCCATGTCACTTAAAGGTCACTATTGTTACACTTTTGGTAAATAGTTTCCAGAACACTAAAATCAGGGTTTTTTATTAAAACATTTTTCAACTTTTCACTAGTGCGTATTCCCGTAGAATCAGTTAATGTCTGTAGTTTATTGTTTACAATTTTCACTACGTATAGCGCTTCATTCAATAAAAGTTCGCCTTTTCAAGAGTCTGTATGGCTTCATATAATATTTTGTAATTTGCTAATATTGTATGTAGGTCGTCCAAAATCTGCAGATTTTCAAGTTGTTCTTGGCTATTCTTAACTGCTTCCGATTCATTTGGGTTAAATGTCATTACAACACGTTTTATCTCTTGAAAATTATTGCAGTAGTAGAAGACTGCCTCTAGCCACGTGCCCCAGCGTGTAAAAATAAGTTGTGGAAATTCGGGAATATGTGGATAATGTTTTCGCAATTCCCTAATACGTTTGGGAGATTTGTGAAAAACTCCTTTGGTGGACACAACTAACTGATCAACACATTTATAGCTTTTCCGAACAACGTCTGCCACTAAATGAAATGCATGAAGAAGACAAGTTACATGTATTAAATTCGGATTTCTCAGTTTTAAGGATCGACCGACACGTAACATTGCTGCACCATCGGGCACAAGCATAACTATTTGCTCTGTGCCAATGTCAAATTTGTGCAAAGTGCTTGATATTACGTCCTTAATGTTATGAGCAGTGCATTCTTGAATAGATTTACACGCCAACAGATATGGATGTGATATTTTATTAAGACACACTGGTCGCACAAGTATATTTAATATACTGTTTTTTTTTTGAGTCAGTAGTTTCATCCAGAGTCATCCATAGTCTTTGATCATGCAATTCATTTTTAATTTCATTTTTCAGCCTCCTTTACATCAGGTAAGTACCTAGGTAACGATGTATTCGATGGTAATTTCCATTGAGGAACATATTTTTTCCAGAATACTTGCAACGTTTTTTTCTCAGTAAATAAAATGGAAGATTACACACGGTTAACAAATAAAGTAATCAAAAATATTGCATAAGGTATTGAACTATTTTTGCGTTGCATGTGAAGTGCACTTTGTTCATGCCGTTTACACTGCCGTGCATCCCAAGCTAATAGTCGTTTATTGCATACCAAGCACAATACTGTAGAACCATCATATTTCAAATCCGGGAATCGAGAAATAAATTTTCGCACTGTATCAGCAAAGGAAACTTTGCGAGATGTACGCGACATTATGACACCGCACCGGTGTGCGATATCTTCTCTCCTTAAACCGAAATAAGTAACTAAATAGTAAATAACCAGGTGGCCGCATCCAGTGATTCATAACGTCGTCCGATCGAGAATAACGAATTGGGCGCTGGCGAGGCAGACCCAGACGAGTCGCACATGAAATCCTGCAATTGTGGCACACTCTATCCTGCTCTCCCGCAACGGGACCGCGTACTACTGCGCATACGCGAGTCCCGACGCGTTGTCGGGGATGGTCAGTGGCGTATATATGCACGGGCAAGAAATACACGCGTATATAATTTACAATGCGCTTAAAAAATACGGTTTATACTTGAATTATCATAGAGTTGTATACTGCCGCCCATGCGTTATGGCGCACATTTCCGGACCCTACTCTTATAAGTAGATAATATTATATTACCATACACATTTTTTGAAGAATTTCAAGGTCTATCACTTTTATAAAAGCTAATTCCCATTTTATACGTAGTTTTTAAATAATATGGAAAAAACTCTAATAACACCATATTTCGTGTTATTTTTATCTAGCTATGTGCTGATGCACACTTCGGCAAATAAAATGTTTAAGATAATAAAAACCTTACCATGAATTATTTCCAAATTCAACTATTCAACTGACAAAAGCAAAACACCGGAAAATGAATAATTTTAAGTCCAAAATAATTTTGTCAAAAGCACTATTTTCCAAAATAGCATAATAAAAATAAAATTATATTACACACATACAGGATAAGACTTTTCACACCTTTAAACGACAAAGCATTTCTGCGCATATGCTACGCCCCTGAAGCCCTATCTGTTTTGCTACCTAACTTACAAAATGGCTGCAGTTCAAATATGCCGAAAAAGGCGAGGTTTATTCTACTGCCTATCCATTGGTATACCGATCAATGATCCCGACGATCCAACACCAGATTGTGCTTATTGCCGGCAATGGCGGTCAAGACACCGCCCCACACCACCTCCCCTTCCACACCGCCTTCTCTTGCACATAGAATTTTGTTATAGTAATATTTGCTATTCCTAAGTTAACACGGGCCGATCGTGTATATGGTAAAAAAAGAGTGACCACCAATATGTTTTACAGCGAAGTTTTATTTATTAACATTCGCTTTTTAGACCTTTGAGTGTGCCAGTGGATTTGAGTTCTCCCAAAGTTACTGATCTCACCAATAATAACAGTATACAGGATGTGTCTGCGGCTGGTTCCTCAACTATTTCAAACCAAATAAATAGAGTTGTCGATGAAAAATTGGTTTTAAAATTATTCGAGATGTTTCCCGAAGCGTGTCCAAGGTATATTAGGGATATCTGTAATGGAAAGCAATGGGACGAGTTTGATGATATTGTCTCAGTTATCCTGTCAAGTAAGTTCCGGCTCTTTTCTGAGAATGTAATTGCCTCTGTATTGCTGACATTCTGCTAACCGACACTTTCCGTTTTACTACATAAAATGCAGCCTTTGATTATTTTTCTTTGTTAAACATAATAAATTATCTAACTGTGAATTTAAAAGTTAACCAAACCGTAAAGAAATGTACAATTAATATTGATAATAATAATATGTTTCTCCTCTTAAAAATTACACAAAAGTATAGTCATTGAGATAAATATCGATATATAAATAAGTAATAAATGTAAATACAATAATTTCATAAAAGAAGTCTCTAAAGATCACAGGAGTAATAAATATAAAATGTCAATCAAAAAGACATTTACGGTGCAACAATTTTTTTTCAAGTAAACTTTTTTTACGTTTGATTTTAAAAATATGAAAGTTAGGAGAACATATAATGCATTATTACGATGGAACCTGCACCATAAATTGACTATAAGGAAGACTCAAACTTTGGTAGTCTATTCAGTACCAATATTTGTTAGATGATGCTTACCCGAGAAGACCTCAGAGAATACCTAGCCCCGCCAAGGAGGTGGATTTAGAAGAACAGTATGAAATCATAAAGGAGCTCCTGCCTGATGCAGACCCTGCTTATTTAAGAATGGAATGCGAGAAATATATTAATGACGAGAAAGGTCTAAAACAGTTTATCAATCAGGCTATGGAATTGAAAAATTATCCAACTATGAAGGAATATTTAAGGTAAGATATGACACAAATCTGTAAAACATAATGTATAATTTTACATTAATTGGCCAGATTTACTTATGTAAGATTATTTTATTTCTAGGATGCAGCAGTTATCTGCTCAAAAAAAACAATACACCACAGAATTCAACGTGGAAAATTTTGTGCAATTGTTCCCCGACCCTAAGAAAACATTTAAAGATCCTAATAGGACGATTCAAGTAGGTGCATACGCGATCCACTACCTTAATGCTTTCTTTCGAAATAGATACGACAAACTACCTGCCCGGACGATTCAGAATATTCTCTCTCAGAATAATTATAAAATATTAGCGAGCAATAAAGCATTTAAAGAATTGGTAAAGAAAGGAATTCTCATGAAATCCAGACGTAAAATCACGCCTTTGCCAGAACACATTCAAAATATTCCTATTTTACAAGAGGTAAGGAGACTGTTTCAAATCTAGTAATTTTAGTAAAATTGTTTTGTTGATTTATCTACAAAATTAACGACATCATTTAAATGGAAATTATATCAAAATTTTTCATTAAGGAAAATTATGTAGTTTTAAATTAGTTTATATAGGTTAATTATGAATTTGAATTCAATTTTTATAAAATGAACCTAGCAGGATTAAAGATGATTGTATAATTGTATTCTACATTTATTTAACCCATCTCTGTTTTTTAATTGTATCCTTTATAATGGCTTATATGTTTTCATGATTTGGTACAAAATTGTATTTATCAATTTGTTAGATTGTTTGTGATTCAAGTAAGAAGGAAAACACAAAATGGAATAGAAAGGTATTGAAAAAAATAATTGTCAGAAAGAAGAAATATTTTATAAAAAAAATTACTGCTTAAATTATTATAAAAAATTCATAGTTAAAATTTATATGTGAGTGAAAATTATATTTCCTGGAATGAAAGTACTTTATTAAAAAAAAGAATCCACTCGTCATTTCAAAACCGACGATTTGTCTGAAAATTTACGAAGCGTCAAATACCTGAAGCCAAATTAAAAATTCCAGCTCAATTGATGCAATGGTCCCCAGTGGTGGTTGGTGATATTTCAGTTAGCCATATCTTGAAAACGACGCGTGGGACCCACTTCACTTTTTTGGTGATGACTATATACCTCTTACAGAAAGGATTTATAGTGAAAAAATCGTCACCAAATTTTGCGAAAAGATATTCAAAAAAACTGCAGAACACCTGGGATCTCAGTAGCGGCTCTGTGGAATATTTGCAGTATATATTTTTTTTCATAATCTAGAAACAAAATAAGGAGAGGTTTTTCGATTTGTTACAAAATATTTTTTTTTTTCAAAAAGTAATAAAAAAAGTTATGGCCATTTAAAAGGCCATAAGGATCCTATATACATAAAAGGCTATAATGTTCCTACAAATTAAAATTTAACTGGCCATCTTTTTTGAAAAAAAAAAAAACAAATCGACAAACCTCTCCTTATTTTGAGTCTAGATTATGAAAAAAATATACTGCAAATATTCCACAGATCGTCCCAGGGTGTTCTGCAGTTTTCTTGAAAATTTTTTCGCAAACTTTGCTGACGGTTTTTTCACTATAAATCCTTTCTGTAAGAGGTGTATAGTCATCACCTAAAAAGTGGAGTGGGTCCCATGGGTCGTTTTCAAGACATGGCTAACTGAAATATCACCAACCGCCACTGATGGTCCCAAAGTGATGATCAAAGAAGTGGGTGGAATTATCTTATTGAAAAACATTGTACCATTAAGTACTGTAAATAAATGTAGTGATTGTACTCAGATTTGTTTTTATGCTGGTGTTACGGCCCTTGTAGCTATAATAAGTGTATAAGAATTTATCAATTTATTTAGCTGGCTTATCTGACCCATAAGAAGGAAATAAAAGCTTACATTCAGGAGAAGAAGAAGAAGGAAAAGCAAGAGCGTTTGGAAACGAAGAAACTTGGCCTGATGCAGACCTGCCAGTGTTGTTTCGATGAGGAGATCATGCCCAACGACACATTTTCCTGCCCTAATGGGTGCAGTTTTTGTAGGGATTGCATTAAGCAGAGTTGTGAGGTCGCCCTTGGTGAGGGAAAGACCAACTTTTCCTGCCTGTCTGACTGTACAGCTGAATTCACATTGCAGACCTTGCAGGTATAGATTTATTGATAGCTAATAGATTTTTAGTCCACCCTTATTTTTTTACCCATCTTCTCTTTTTGAATTATGTTATAATAAACATTTATGACAGTTGAACTTTTAAAAAATAAATGCATTCTAGAATGCGCTTCCGCCAAAGATGTTTTCCAAATTGGCACAAAAAAAGGCCATAGCCGAAGTCAAAGCCGCAGGAATTCCCGAATTGGAGACGTGCCCCTTCTGCGACTTTGCCACGATTCCTAACGAGACAGACAAGATATTCCGTTGTCTCAATGCGGACTGCATGAAGGAATCTTGTCGTGGTTGCAAGCAGCCGAACCATGTGCCTCTTAAGTGTGAAGAAGTTGAGGTTGATGAGGCTGTCAAGGCCAGGACTTACGTCGAGAACAAGATGACTGAAGCCTTACTCAGGTAAAGATCTACGTTAGAGCGCAACATGAAGTACACATGGGTTTCTGACTGCGCAAGGTGCCGAGAGATATACTTCCTAAATACGTACATCTAAATAAGCTTCTTCAGATAAACCTCTAATATTAAGTAATGTACCTGCCATTTGTCGTTTATCGGCTTTGCATACACCTGATGAAATGCACACCTCCTTTTTGCAGCGATGACGCGACGCCGACAACAGCCATGAGTGTCGTGGCATTTCAAGGGTGGTTCCCGATGTGCAATGTAATTATTCTCTGTATTTATCACAAATTCGCAACATTATAATGTCGACCCTTAGTGATTTATATATCACAATATTGAGACTATCTTACATTATCTGAAAACGGCAAACATTTAAGAGACCCAAAAATCACACATTATTTAATGGCAAAAATAAGCATTCAATATTTATATTCTTTTACAGAGAGTGTTGGAAATGTCACACAAAATTCTACAAGGAGGAGGGTTGCAATAAAATGACTTGCTCATGCGGGGCTCAGATGTGTTATATCTGTAAGGCGCCGGTCACTAATTATAGCCATTTTAACGGTATCGGTGGTGATAAGTTCAATTTGTAAGTAAATTTATTAAAAAGGACTATTTTAAACGTTATTAATAAAACAAACTCTTTTTTAGGTGTCCTCTCTATAGCGATACAAATTCGGTAAACGAGCAGAACGTTCTGCAGGCTGCGGCCTCTGCAAAGGCAGAAATCGACCCGTCCAAGTTAAAAGTAGACCCTACCACAGATATTAAGGAGCACTACAAAAATAGAGGAAAACAGTTGCCTAGAGAGCCACACATGGATTTACTTAGAGTCAATAATCCTGTAAGTAGTAAACAAGTTATAAAATATATTTTTTGGTAGGTAGGAAACACTGAAGACAAATTGCAATTTGTCTCATATGGGGTGTATATAGACTGCATGAAAAAATATATCATGTTTTGTTAAGATTATTTATATAAGATAAGTAATTATTTATTGACAAAAGATAAAAGTACATAAAATATAAATCTATGCCTTGAAGTAAACAGCCTTGTGAGGAAAAACAGTTTTAGAACCACTGGCTGGAGCTCACAACAGATTCAACGGTTCACTGGTAAAGAAGGCCTTGTTGGCGAATACTGTTAATTGCATTTTCTCCACACTGAATTAATTGCTCAAAAGAATTAATTTCCGAAACGTACACTAGATTTTTTTAGTACTCCCACATAAAATAACGCTAGCATTATGTCTGTTAATTGTTCGTTATTATACACATACACATCTCTCAGATTTACGACGTCAACCATGATAAATTTTTATAAAAAATTTCACTATGCTAAAAATATGCAGGGTATATACAGATTACACGACCACAAGAACAACAATGCAAGCAGAAACTAAACTTGCACAGGAGCACTGCTGTCGCTCGTTTGTTTTCGAATTTTCATCTCACGGTGGCACAAGGAATTTTATTGGTCACGATTATTTACTCAAGATTAAAACGGTGACTATCAAACAATTTATTTTAAAATTTTAAATTACTTTTTAAAAACCAGTGCCACTTTTACCAAGACAAGTTGTGTTCATACAGCGTAATTTATCGCGTTGTAACTCTTTTTTTATGAAGTCGGCAAACACCCTGTACAAGGAATCCAGTTTGTACAAATACAGAAATTATTAAATAGTTTCGATAAAATATAAATAGAGTTTAACAGAACTGAAAGTTATACAAAATGAGATCATAAAGTGGTGTTCAGTGGTTAGGAAATAGTTAGTGATATAAATATATTTTGCTTAACACAGGTAATCATAATTGCCTATGTTCATTGTTTTTTATATTTGCTTCATTGTAAATGAAAGGTAATTTTTTTAACTGTTATACTTATGATTGACATTAAATATTTTCCCGAGGTTGATCTGTTTCACAAACGCAAACCGAAAATTTTTATACTTTACAATAAGAATAACCCTTCATTGTTTTTAATGGTTGTTTGTGTTATAAACTATAAAAATATCCTGTCAGCGAGTTATTTTTTAAAAGCACTCCGATTTTAACTTCAAATTGAAGTTGGAAATTTGGAAAATATATGCCCCGCCAAAGATCTGACGTCACAGTTTTCGCATGCATATCTAACACTCAGATTCCCAGATATTGACGACACTTGATCTTTAACCATATTTTATTGACATAGGTTTTGACTTTGACACCAAGGGGCAACAAAGAGTTGACATTATTTTCTATTATCCCCTCAACTCTTATGTCGTAGTACTTTTTTTTGTGGTGTTGAAACAATATGAATATTTACCGTATAATTTTAATTATTAGTCATGTACACAGCACACGACAAATAAGTTTGACTTTATACCCTATGTTCTACTGTAATTTTTCCTTTTATGTTGCACAAGGGACCTTCTCTTCTATGTTATTTAGGAGTTATTAAGAATTCTTCTAAGTACCATAACCTTATGAAGAGAAATCCAGAAAAAACACATTCAAATCTGGCTATGAACGAGAGAAATTGCGGTCATGTCGAAGCTTTTCGGTTATGTCAAACTTTTGACAAGTGACTGTCACAATTATAAATTAAATAATGGATGTCATATAATATGTCAGCTTTGACAATTAAATAAGGTGACATTTTAGATAGAAAGAAATATGGCTTTTTTTACTCTGCCAACTTTGATGATGTTTTTTTTCGGATGGTCGATATAATATACCGTGGGGTTACTACAAAAATCCGTTAAATCCGAAAAAGTAATTGACGCGTTATCTAACATTAACAGTTTTTACAAAGGAAAAACCTGCTTTTTTCATCGAACTATTTAGTTTGGAAAAAACTACAAAGCATATTTAAAAGGCAGTACAAATTGCATTGTAATAATCTAATTATTCTACTAATTGTTGGTTTAATAGTTCAGATACATCTAGTTTAGTCAAATATGGATATAACGAGTTTTTGCAGTAAGCCCACGTTATTATATTATAAAACCCACTACTAGTATATTATAAGAAAACCACAAATTTTTTACACTTCTAAATTCAACTCGAAAATAAATGAGTTATAGTTACAATTAAGCTTATGATTTTTTTTTTTAGTATAACTTTTGACTATCTTCATTTACCTATATGTTAAATAGCACTTGTCAATATTTTTTATCGATTCTATATTCTACCTAATACAATGGACGTGCATTCTATAAGCTTTACCAAGAAACGCCATGTTTTGAGATAATTATCTGTAACAAAAATATAATATTATTTTAAAAGGGACACCTTAACCATCACCACCGTCCCCGACATCGTCGGCGTGAAAACTATTTCATGCATTTTGGCGAAATTTTAAATCAGCAACAGGTAAGTTTCATTAAACCATATAACCGCATATAATTTTTTTCCTCTTAGAATTAGCGTTATACTGTTTGTAGTATTTTTAGTATGAGTTCAGAATAATGTCATGGCATGACACTGTATATTTAGTTTTTTTTTTTTTATATACATAATTGCATATTTCTTATTATCCATTGGAAAAGAGGATTTGATATGTTGCTTTCTACATTTTACACTTATAAGGAGCATCTTAATACCACGTTTCGAAATTTTGTGGTTTAAATGAAGGATTTTAAAGGCCATTGAAATATGAAAAATAAAAAATGTGTTCTATGCTTCTATACTATGAAGAGATGGATATATTATTAGCAATAGGTGTAGCACTAATATTGGGAATCGAATATCTGTGACAACTGCTTAGCATTCTGAGGAACAAATACCAAAAATGGTCACGAATATTACTGTACATGTGTGAAAACTTTTAAAAGGGTCGATAGATAATGGCGTGAAGTAAGTCAATTTGTTATTGATTGTGACATCAAGTTATGAGAATGGCAAGAAGAACTGACAAATTTGGTGGCATCTGCAGGAAGAGAACTGAAACAATATAACTAAAACTGTGTGTGAGCTTCGAAATGCCACACAAGCAGTTTTTGTGCCATAAAAAATTTGTTGTGAAGTTTAACACTCCAGACTGCAACGGAACATTAAAAGTTGATATACAGGTATGGAAAACATTCTCTTTGAGAATAAATTAATAGCTGAAAGATTTGGTGTAGAAGGGAACAGCCCACACCTTCAGATACCTGTGATAGGTGGAATTAATGTTGCGCAATTTGAACTGATTCAACAATACCACACTGACAGCTAAACAAAAGAATTTGGGGGAGGAGCAAATGCCCAGAAATGCTTTGTCATTTAAATATGTAGACTTTCCTACCCAGTATAAAAACCAATATTGTGGAATTGGCCTGATATGAAAAATGGAATAGAATAATAGAACAATAAGGCCGATAAGAATAATAATACCCTAGAGCTTGTTGGAAATAAATTTAATGCTTGCAAACGAGCTTCTTTTTTCATGTCCTGTTATAACTATTTGTTTATAAGGTTGCAATTTTTCGTGTATGGTAATGATTCCATTTTAGATATTTTAAATTTCGAGATTTTATTTTTTAAAAGTAATGTTTTGAAATAGTAAAAGTGAATGAATGGTTTGATGTGAATGAATATGTGACAGTTATAAACCTTCCTAAAAACGCTTTATTTAAAAACACAGTGCTAACATCCCTCACAATCACCCTGCTTTTGCTTGTAGTAAAGTGCATGCTGCTTTAGTGTTAGTGTAGTGGCAGAACAAAGTTTTTTCGGTGCACTAGGTTAGTTTACCCTATTCTCGGTACATTATTTATAATCATATCTACCTATTTTTTTAGATGAATCTCCCTCAAAATGTATGGCAAGAAATACGACAAAATCGAAACCAGAGGCACCACTTTTAAAATGAAAACAATTTATTTTTGTTATTTGAATGTTCTCTTTATATGGGGTATCTATAATTAACTAGTGATGTTAACTTTTGAAAACAGGGACTTAATTTCAGGTCCCTGTTTCAGTGCTATATGAATTATATATATATATATACATTACATTTTCTGGAATAAAAGCCTTATTTAGTTTTTCATATTTTAACAGTATTGGTATAAGTAAAATGTAAATAAACTGCTCGTCACAATTAGCGTAACACTTTTGAGATTAGCACCATTTGCGTTCTATTCGGGTTAGAGGCTTCCTGTTTTTAAATTTCGGTAGCTTATAGGTTTGTTTTTCATGCCCTGAAGTCGCTACATTGTGGCTTAAACGGTCAGCCATCCACACCACAAAAACCAACCGCATATCGGATTTTGAATTCAAAGGATTTTAATGGCAATTTCAAAGACCAACCTGGCACACTTTAAAACACAGGTCCTGAGTGTTTGGTCGTTTCATCCCTTTTCCGACCCCACGAGCCACTCCTCTGCATTTATGCTGGGTTTTGCATGGTTGGATCTCGGTTAGGCATTAAAACCAACCCTATAGTCTGTCCAAATTTAAAAACCCCAGGTCTCTAACCCGAATATAATGCAAATGACGTCAATCTAAAAAGTGTTATACTAATTTTAACGAGCAGTTTAAATCATGGAAGTGAATAAAAAACCATTGGAACAGAAGCTGTATTACTAGGATACTGTTAAAAAGATATTCCCATAAAACTGACTTGTAAAATTATTGGTTAAATTGAGATTCCTTGGAAAATTTTGCATATCTTCAGCATTTGAATTTTCTTTCCAACTAAAAAGTAACCTAAAATTTCGGTAGTGAGACGATAAATTAGGACACCCTGTACATATTCACAACATGATAAAAATGTGCCATTTCTATATTATAGCCCAATCGATAAAAACACTCCAACTTGCATTAATTAGGGCAAAATATTTTTTTTCTGGGACTGTTTGGTATAAGGTGGGGAGTGTGAAACTAAGTTTTCGACCTTGAAAGCCGGGGGAGAACTTTTGGCAGGCGAAGAACCACGAAATTTTCGCACTTTTTTTAGTTTTTTGCTTATATCTCCTAAACGCCGCATGCTACAGAAAATGTTATACGTTTCGAAAACAACAAATAAATGTATGATAAACATCGACGCTATTTTCCAAAATATGGTGAAGTGAAGTTTGCAAGCGGTAATGTTACCTATTATTGCCGAACGCATTTTTGTTGGGAGACAGGTGTCCTTGAGATGTTGACGTTCTTGTGTTGCTAACTGGGATTCCTAGTTCAACCAAAACGAATGTACATGTGCTGAAACCAGAAAAGAGTGGCAAATCCTGGCACCTTTCTTTTCAACATCAACGTACAAGTACGACCTTGACGGCATTCTTTTTGCTCACGCCTTTTCCTGTTGTGACACAACGTCATCCCCTTTTGGACATGGCAAGACTAAACTATGTGCTCCTTGAAAACAACCCTGCATTAAATAAGGCGGCATCTACTTTTTATGAGACATTAACATGAACAGCCCAAGTCTTGCCATGTCCAAAAGGGACCTTGCGACGTTGTGTCACAACCGGAGAAGACGTGAGGAAAAATAATGTAGTCAGGGTCATACTTGTACGATGATATCGAAAAGAAGGTGCTAGATTTGCTACTCTTACCTGGTTATAGCATGTATACATTCGTTTTGGTTGGACTAGGAATCTCAGTTAGCAACACAAGAACATCATCATCTCAAGGACACCTGCCTCCCATCAACAATACGTTAGGCAATAATGGGTAGCATTACCGCTCGCAAACTTCACTTTACAATAATTTGGAAAATATCGTCGATATTCAAATTTCCATAGAATACGAACCACATTTTGCAGGTTGTTTTGTTTACTTTAATTTCGAAACGTATAAAATTTTCTGTAGCATGCGGTGTTTAGGAGATATAAGCAAAAAACTAAAACAAGTGCGAAAATTTCGTGGTTTTTCGCTTGCCAAAAGGTCTCCTCCCGGTCTCCGAGGTCGAAAATTTAGTTTCACACTCCCCACCTTATATCAAATAGTCCTAGAAAAAAAATCTTTTGCCCTAATTAATGCAAGCTGAACCCTTCTGAGGTTACACATTAACTGGGCTAATTAATAAACATGTTACATATTTTTTATTATACATTAAATGATGTGACAATGTCAATCATATGCACTATCATACAAGTTAACTTTTCAAAGATTTGAACTTTTGTGACAAACTATGAAAAACTGATTCACAGAATGTAAAATTAAGAGTTTTTTATAGAAGAAAAAGACTGCCTGAAATTATTTTTGACATTTTGAAATAAAAAATAAACTGTTCTAACTTCCAAGTAGTTTGTCACCAGACATTCCAACTTTAAAGGTTTAACTGTCAAGTACTGCAATAATAATAATTATTAATCTACTTTGAAACAGGTTCATACAACCTGTCTATAATAGACTGATGTTACAATATATTATTGTTTGTCTTATGTGTATATAATTCACAAATATGTTTGAAATGTATGGATACTGTACTTAAATTTGTATTGTTTCGCTTTTCAGTTATATGATATTGTTTTAGGTTGTATTTTTTTTATTTGTTTGTCAGTTATTTGAATATTAAATACTGCCTTTTAAGTTAATAGGATATGTTTAGGTTAAACGTTTGTTTCAAAGGAAATTAACATGTAGGTAGACTCGTGTATATATAAAGTTTATTGAGGGCATTTTGAATAACAACATAGTATATCTAGGCTGTTACCATAAAATACTGAATCCCTTTAAGAAATGTTAGTGCCTTATGTTGTATTATTTCCTTTCACAAATTAAATATTTGTTACTTGTAAATAAACTGTTTTATACGGAATTACGGTTCGTTTTTAGATTAACAGTGATAAATAGTCCAGAGTACAAAATGAAGTGTACCACAGATAAATTAACAAATGAAGTTAGTCGCAGAAAATTTTTAACTAATAGCACGTGAATGTCATTGCAGCGAAAACCGAGACCATCTAACTAACAGAAGCGAAGGAACACGTCGGAACTTTTGATGTTTAGTGGTCTGGTCTGTTTTCCTTGATTAGAGTGTTTGACGTTAATACCACCTAATACACCGAGAAAAGGATGTACGCGTTTGTGGAAAAAGAATATCTGCAGAATATTTTTAGAAAATAACAAAAATGTACTAGTTTTTACAGAATGGGAAATTAAAGTTTGGTTGTGTCACAAAGAAAGTCACAGATCTTTTCTTTTCGACACGAGAACGGTTAATATAATATTAGGTTATGATAGCCGCGTGTAGACTTCGTGACACAAATACCACTTATTTCGCACATGTGCAACAGAAAAACAACACGGAACCTTCGCTTCTAGTTAGTTAGATGTTCTCGGGCGAAAATATGTATTTTTGATACGAACCTCGGGATACTTTTTAGCTTGATAAATTTCATATTGTTCAAAACATAACTCTAAATATTACCAATTTCAGTTATTGTGGTACACTACAGTAAAATAATGCTCTAAGACTTTTCTAGAATATATTTTTTTTAAAGATGTGTGAACGTATATTGATTTAGTTGTTGACAGGTGTGATAGCATGTAATATAATGTCTTATAATAATATTTTGTATCTATCATAACTTTCACGGGTGAGATGTGAAAAATAAGTATTTTTTCATTAAGATGTAGATATCTTAATGACAAAGTGATATTAAATTACTCTGTATACTCATCAAAATTGTAAAATCAGTTCAATCAAGATAATTAGTGGCATTCATTTTCTCACAATAATTGGAAAAAGTTTTCAATCTTATTTGGAATGTTGTATCTGTTGTAAAAAGGTAAAGGTCTATTTTAATCATTTTAATATGACCAAAGAAAATGCAAATGGACCTTTATATTTTTGCAACAGATCTGAATTTTTACATATTTGTAAAGTTTGTTTCATCATCATGAAACAAGCTTTGAAAATTATTTGGTAAATTGTGAAGAAAATTATAAATATAAACACCAATAATAATAATAACAATAAATTCCTTTCATGGAAGATAATTTTCATATTTTCAGAGTACAGAAAAAGTTTTGTTAAAAGGAAAATAAATAAATATTGGTATCATCTAAGACCAGGTATTATTTTCAAAAAGATAAATAAAAGGGTACATAATATACATTTAAGTTTTTTTTTTTATATAAACAAGACCTTTTCTGTTCAGATCTTCTATCACAAACGTTTTTTTATTCTGTGTGAATATTATGTCATCGTTATCACCTTACAAATTACAGTTCTCTAGGTTTTATACAAGATTTTATGAGTAATGTTAGAATTAAGATATTATTACTTTATTACCACATAACTGTGATAAATGAAGTTTATTTTTATATGAATAAGGCTAATAAACTATTTTTGTTCTTGTGATTTTTTCTTTTCTGTGAAATAAGACCAAAATAGCACAACACAAACTTAAGGGGTAACACCACTGTAGAATTTTCAAAAAATCGATTTTCTGTTTTGTGGCTTAAAACATACTTTGAATCTTCTAAAATATAAGGCAAATAGTTTTATACATGAATTTTTTTTTTGTTGGAAATTTCGCGCTTTTTCCAAAGCGTGTCATACGCCTCTAATGCAACTCATACCTGTGACGACTGACCTTCTCGTACTAGGTAACGTCTTATCTACTGATTTCTAACTTCTTACCTACTGTAAGTGAAAGTACATTAGTGTAGGCCTGAAGAGAATGAAGAGTATGAAGAACATTTTACAAATTATAAAAATTCTGGAGATGGATGTAGGTGAGCAGTCATATAGTTTTTACTTGGAAGCCGATGCTGCGCGCATCAAATACGTCGAGCGTTCTCTGATCGATGCGACAAAAGAGGCATGCTCCAGCATTAAATCATTGAGAAAAGGAAACGAGGAGAATTATCTGAACGTGAAAGGGCAGCTTTATGGTCCCGGAATCGCAGATTAACGGTAAAAAATTTTAAACAGTCCAATTTCTCATTTTTTCATGTCGACAACTCATTTTAAAACTTTAAATGCGTTTTTCTCGAAATACGATTTTTCAAAACGGAGTAGCAATCTCCAATACTCTCGAACAAATTTCAATATTCTCGTTTGAAATTTTAACCACATCTTTACATTTTGAAGTGAAACACATACGTATTTTTCATTAAGCTAATTTAACAATTTTTTAAACAAATAATTGGGTTTTTTTTCGTCAAAAAATTGACTTTTTTTCTTCAAAAACATGCCAATGATACAAAAATTAATGTTTTTAAAATTCCGTACGAGTTTAAAAAACTAATTGTTTTTTAAAGGTATTTGTGTTTTTTTTTTTTTTAAAAGGTTTGGGTTTTTTTTTTTTTTTTTTTTTTTGGGGTTTTTTTTTTTTTTTTTAATTTTTTTTTTTTTTTTTTTTTTTTTTTTTTTTTTTTTTTTTTTGTTTTCTTTTTTTTTTTTTTTTTTTTATTTAACTAGCTATACTCATGTGGATTAAGAGGATTTTTTTTGTTCCAAATCAACATTTGCACCAGTTCTGCGTGCCGCGAAGCGCCTCGACGACAACGTGTCTGCGGAGAATAATTTTAGCGCCGCCATTTTGCAACATTTATGGATGAAAAAAATTTTTTTGACTTAAATATATTACCAATAACACCCTTAAAGCGTTTTATTCTTACTACCTTTTCCGAAATCCGAAAAAAAAATCGTCAAAAAAGCGTTTTTTAGGCTGTTAGAGTGGTGTTTAACCTCTTAAGTTAAGTTAGTAACATATTCTCCAGGGATTATTTTATGTAAGGTATGTATTTTAAGTCTCGAAAATATCGTTGTGGGTTAGACTTTTTTTTTATGCCGAACAGCATTAGCTTTCCAAATTTTTTACTGTTTCACTGGCTTTTTACTTTACCACAAACACAGATTTTCATATTTTCTTCCAGAGTATTACACAATAAAATATTCATATAAATGAGCATTGAATTGTATGTGAAAAGTGACTTTTATTACAAAAAAATAGGGCGCAGACACAAAGTGCCTTTTATCCCCAAAACGAAAAGTATCATGCCAAATATAATTACATACAGTATATTTGTACAACACCATTCAAACAACTTTATTGGCTTAAAAAGATTATAACATTTTTTCTATGTATATATATTTTTGCAATTGAGTTTTATGTATGTATTAACATCGTATATGCCGCCTCATTTTTTTATGTGCCTTTCCTTTTTTAAGTTATACTCCTATATCCACACCCTCTTCTTGACAAGAAATTATAACACATCTATATTACCTAAATTCTTGTTATTCAAAATTTTAAACAATTTTTGTCAATCTACTACATATGACACTATACAAAAATTTGTAGTGCTAAATAAATTATTAAAATCGGTTATTTTAGCATAGTAATGCCGTTAGATTAAATTTATCTTATTTTAATTAACTTTGAAATTTCAATTCACTGTATATCGCATTTATATCAAATAAATGCGATATACATGCGTTATCGTCTGGAACCTTGTGTTAAATAATTTACGCTGTAAGTGTAAGAGTTGAAGAAAATGGTAAATACTGCTCAGACACTCCTTGATATCCAACACTAAGTGGATGAAATGATAGTTTCAGAATTAAAATTATAATAAAAAAAATTCAATCGGATTTTATGTCTTTATAAAGTTTTAACTGAAACAGTACATTGTCAGCAGAATTACTTATTTTCACTTTTTACATATTATGTTCAAATGGAAACATTTAATGTGTCTCTGTTTTAGAACTTGAATCTAGATGAAAGGATGGAGGTATTGTACCATCGCCTTCAAGCTTTCAATGATTTTATTCGTCCGATGTTTGGCAATAACTAAATACCTATACAAGCAGTGTACCTAAAACATACATTGTTTATCCAGTGAATCATTTCAGATCACACCAACAATCATCGTATTAAAAGTTCATGGATGTCTACTACAACAATTTTTATTTTATAACAAAATTATTTAAAACACCTTCAACTTATAAAGAAGTTATGAATGTATTTTATGTTTTATTGTATTTTATATTTGAGAAAGAACTGTAACTAAAATGTAATGTTTAATTTAACCAAAATAAGAGGGGATTTTTTTTTAACTACTCAGTGTTCAAATAAATTTTAAACAAACATGCATAGTGTTTACTTGTAATCTAAATTTATTTTACCATAAAAAATGTAGCTAAATTCTTTCAGTAGTCAATATTAGGATTAATATCCTAATATTTATTTAATAATAATATATTTGAATAGAGATAATAATTTATTTTAAGTTTAAATTTATCATCAAACTCTTTATATACAAATGCCAGAAATCACCAAGTCATCCTTCGTTTCACAGATGTATTTTTTATTTATTTATTTATTATTAAACCAGTCAATTTACAGAAAATACAGGGTTTGTCCGGAAAGTAATGTCAGTGAATTTTTTTCCCGATACTGTACGCGCCAGCCCGCGCTTTACGTGCTGGGATTGTGGTGGGGGGGATCTGGCAACAAGATCCAACAAGCGTCAGTTGGCTACCGGTCGTTGTAGCGGTCGCATCACTCGTTCTTTGAGAATCGTTACAGTGACCCGGTGCAAGAAAAAATGCAACGTTCGCTTGAGCAACGGATGGCGATCAAGTTTTGTGTGAAACTGAAGAAGAGTGCTGCGGAAACCATTCCAATGTTGAAGAAGGCTTTTGGCATCGATTGTCTTTCGGACAGGCAAATTTTCCGGTGGCACAAGGCCTTCACAGAAGGTCGGGAAGATGTCAACGACGAGAACCGCGCTGAACGGCCATCAACCTCCAGTTCCGATGACAATGTGAAACGTGTGCGTGACTTGTTGAACACTGACCGTCGTCTAAGTGTCCGTTTAATTTCCGAAACATTAGACATTACGAAAACCATTGTTCACGAAATTGTGTCGGACGGTCTTTAGGAATGAGGAAGGTGTGCGCGAAGCTCGTGCCAGAAGTGCTAACGGACGATCAAAAAGAGAGGCGCGTCGAAACCTGCCAAGAACTTTTGGACACCTGCGAAGACAACCCCGCTTTCCTTGATGACGTCATTACCGGGGACGAAAGTTGAGTCTTTGAATACGATCCGGAGATGAAGAGGCAAAGTGCGGAATGGCACACGTCGAACTCCCCTCGCCCCAAGAAGGCCAGGATGTCCAGGTTAAAGATTAAGACAATGCTGATTGTCTTTTTTGATTGCCGGGGATTGGTCCATCATGAGTTCGTTCCGCAGGGGACAACCGTAACCGGAAAGTTTTACGTCGAGGTGCTGAAGCGGCTGAAACGCAGGGTGAATCGCGTCCGCCCAGACATCTCAAAATACTGGAAGCTTCACCTCGACAATACGCCTTCGCACACCTGCTTCCTCGTGGCCGATTACCTCGTCAAGGCAGACATCACCGTTATTCCCCAGCCTCTCTACAGCCCCGATGTTCCCCCCCCCCCCACAGACTTTTTCTATTTCCGCGCCTCAAAACCCCAATGAAAAGACAGCATTTTGGGTCGGTGAAAAACATTCAGAAGGCTTGCACCGACGCTTTAAAGGCGATTCCGGAAAACGACTACCGTGCGGCTTTTGATGCGTGGAAGACCCTCGCCAGTTTCACCAACCAAAAAAACCATTTTTCAAAGCTCACTGACATTACTTTCCGGACAAACCCTGTAGTAAATCCTATAGAGGTAGTCGCAGCTACCTGTGCATAGGAACTGGTTACAATTAATATACAATTATAATTTTATGGTACAATTATTAATAAACTTTACAAAACATATCATTTGACAAGTGCATCCAATACAAAAATCAACAGTATTGTAAAGGCCCAGCTTACAAATTATATATCTTGGGTTTTTATACAAGTCTTTATTTTGTTTTTAATCGTTATTTTACGATTTTTAAGTACCTTAAGTTCGTTTGGAAGACTATTATATGTTCTTACAGCCACCATGCGATTACTTTTATTGTTTATGGCTAACTTATGTTTAGGAATTCGTATATTTTTGTTTCGAGTAATTCTTGTGGAAGATTATTACTGACTTCAGAAATTCATATTCACTTAACAGTGATTCAAGTGTGAATATTGGTCTAGAGTCAGTGGAATCTTATCTATTTCTAGATTTTTCGTGATTATCCTATTTCATATTATAATCAAATATAAGTCCTAAATATATAATATTCTTCCACTCTCTTGATCTTTCGTTCTCTTATCATCACATTTAAGAATTTTGGCACACTATCACAATAATTACCAAGTCATATAAACTGTTTTATCTACATTAAGAGATAGCTTATTGACTGCAAGCCAATCGGCCACCTTTTTTAAAAGTTTATTCACTTTTTGACAGGCTTCCTCCCATGTGATGACATCCGCTATTAGGACTGTGTCATCTGCATAGGAGGTTACACTGTTTTTAGGCATATTTAGTAGCAGGTCATTTACATATAATATAAAAAGAAGTAGTCCCAGTATTGTGCCTCGAGGTACGCCAGTATTTACCTGTTGGTAATCACTGTAAATATTTTGTACCTTTACTCTTTGTTTTCTATCAAGTAATTTTCAATTAACTTATGTACAATCCCTCTTATACCGTAACACTATAATTTTTTTTACAATATTTCATATGTGACAGTGTCAAATGTATTATATTTTAAATATGTTAAATGTATTTATTTCAGTTCATAAGAATCTATATGGCAATTAAATCGACATATTAATTAAAAAATTATAGACCGTAATACAAAAGAAACAAAACATAACAATTCTAGTCCTGTTAAAAACGAAAATAAATGTTAGGACCTTCATAAAAATATTTATATTATTAATAGGTCTACTGACAGATCAACCTTATTTAACTGACAGTAGCAAAAAAACCAACAGTAAAAGCATTAACTGAATAATAACAATATCAACCAAATCCATATTCAAATGTATGTAAATACAGTAAATAATTGTCTCCATTATTGTGTTTATTTAACTTTATTAACTTCAAATTATGGAATACAAACATTGTAGAATCTGTTTGTGCATACATAACATACATATAAGTATGTACATTTCTATTTTTGAGGCAAATGTCGTCCAGGCACTCATTAATCCAGTGTTGGCTCCACGTCAAAATCCCAATGAACGATTACAGAATATTCGTATAGGCAACCATATTCAAGTGAATGTTGACAGAAGACAAAACCATGTAGAAGAAATTTTAATAAGGATGCGAGAACGTGCTGATACTCCTCGTTATGAAAGACGGGTTACAAGGGCAATGTCTGCCAGAAAAAAACGTTCAATTTAAACAAAACGTTTCGAAGCTTAAAATATGTATTAGAAAATAATTTTAGTCCATTTGTAAAACGATTTTGTTACTTTATTTATTGTTTTGGTTCCTAAGTGATGCTTGCCCCCAATCTAAAATATATATTTGAGGAATTTACCTAGAATTTCGGTTTTAGCAAAATTGATTAGAAATAGATGTTTTAAAGCATGATTAAATTTATGTAATTGCATTGTTTTTTTTTTTGTTAATTTTTTTATACATTTTCAAGTAATAACTGAATATTGTAGCTTTGTTAGGAACGAAAAATTAAAGTCAATTTGTATTGGTGTTTTAGTTTTTTTATTATATAAATGTATTTTAATAAACAGTTAAAGAACTATAACAGAATAGCACTGATTTTTTTTATTTGTTTTTTTCTAGTATTTTTCAAAATCTTGAGATCTACTAAAGGTTTAGAATTTCCATTTTTATTTCATACAATCATTTTTTTCGATGTTTTATAATATGGGCAAGTTTAAGTTATGGTGTCATAAAAGTTTATATTCAACTGATACGTAAGTGTGAAAAAAAAACTCAATTTTTAATATTCCAACATTGTTTCATTGTATGTTTTTACCATGATAATTGAGTAGATATTTAGCAGGAAATTTTTACTTACCTCCTTTAAGAAGGTAAGTAAACCTTTTACCCCACTATTCAATTTCAGTGGTTGTTGGCACTTTAAGTTTGCAGGTCGCGCACCCTCCAAAAAGTCATTAAAAAAACGACATATTTATTTTAAATGTTAATGATAATAAAAATAGTTAAATATAATATTTAAAATTTAAATAAAAATGGCGTTTTATTGATATTTATTGGAGGATGTGCAACCCAACCTTAGCATCAACCGTCACTGCTCAATTATGAGGAACACTGTATACCATGGGCAATATGTGCATCTTTTATAAACAAACTTTACCATAAATATAATTGTTGAAGTAGTATTTCCCGTTACAGGGACTGCCCGACAAAAATCTAGAAAATTTATTTTTCTTAAAATACAGCAATTTGATCATTGGTTAAAAAGACCTGCCAACACCACCAGCCTATTCTCCGTTTTTCTACTTAGTTTTAGTTGTTAGCGACATATGTAATATAATAAAGCTTATGTTATGTTGCTAGAAATAAAACTTTCTAGCAACATGATAATAAAATAAACAAGTTGCTTTATTTGATGTTATTTATAATAACATGAAATTAGTCCACCAAACTAATGACCTAAACTAGAACTTCCAGGCCTTTGTTTCTTTTTGTTTGGTTGTTTGCCTAAAATAAAGTAATTCTCATCAGGCCTATGAAACTCCCCATGCTCGCAGTGTATTTCCGTGGCTGGTTAAATTCGCTAAAAAGTGGGGTGGAACTAAATCCTCTAGATGGCGCTGCAAGGCTTATAGTCCGCTCTGTTGTAAAGTTCGCATATATACGATTCAAACTTCGTGGGCTACAAGGGTAGGGTAGCGGACTTCTTTCCTTCCAGCGCCAACTAGTGGCCGCAACATTCCCCAGCCAATTTTTTTCAGAAGTTTCATAGGTCTGATTCTGATTCTTTAGCTGTCGATATATGGTAGACTAGACTAGATGTTTCAGTGAACCTGACAAAGTTAGCTCATTTAACCACAGACTGTCTGCCTTGATACGCACTCTAACGGACGGTCCGTTACATACGAAAATAAGTAGTTAATTTTGTTAAACAGACATTCTTAACTCAGTCTAGTTCATCAAGCACTAGAGGGCGATACTTGCCTTGCGATATTTCACCAACATTTTCTAGGCCTGGCAATAAGCTGATACGCTTGTTCGTCGTCATTCACCAAAACACTTATACGAGCTTATAAGGTCGATATCCGGATCTGCAATTTCTGATGGTGAACGACGAGAAGCGAAATTATTTTGGTTTCATTTGTTTTCATTCATCCAACGGGAGAAACTAATTACAGAATGAGTATAATAGAATTGTTGAAATTAATAACATTGAAAACAATGGTATATGTAGTTTTAGCTACAAAAGAGCAGTTGTATATAAAATACTCTGCGAAAATGCAAAAACTAAACTAATATTAAGACAAAAAAAGAAAAACATATCAAAACAAATATTTGTTGTCAGCAACACGTCCTGACTACATTGAATGGTCAATGCATTATTGGATTAATCAGATTTTTCAATGGGTAATAATTAGGCATGTGCGAGATCTCGAAAATATCGATCTGCGAGACGAGAAAAAAAAAGATCGAGACGAGACGAGATTCTCGATCAGTCGAGATTTCTTGAGATCTCGAGATTACTTGAGATCCCGAGATTTCTTGAGATCCTAATATTTTTTTTAGATTCCGACATTTCTTCAAATCTTAAGATTTTTTAAAATACATACCGAGATTACTCAAATTCCAAAATTCATTTTCTATTTGAAATTTCCCGGAGAATATTCAAAATATGAAATTTAAGGAAAATATCGGAGACAATCTTTCAATTAGGAACTGTTACGTCTTCTAATGTCATATTTACATACGCATCGAGCTTTACATTGATGCTAGATCGGTACAAAGTAAAATCGAACTCGGCATTTTGAAATCGTTAACCGATTTCCTAAATGCTGAGTTAAACCAAAATGTAAACCAAAGTGTAATAAGTTTTCTATTTAATGTGTTTTGCTATCTGAACTTTTAAATTTAAACAACTGTAAGTATTAATACATTAATTTCACCTCTTTTTCGAGAAATTTCAATATAACAAGTAATCTCGGTATCTCGAGAAATCTCGACTGACAGAATCTCGTCTCGTCTCGAAAAATGACTTCTCTCTCGTCTCAAAAATTCGAAATCTCGCATATGCCTAGTAATAATCAATTTTATAACAAAACCATTTTGAAATTGAATCCCATTGTAAGCTGAAATACTACTCTGGTAATAATAAACAAGCTTATAGTGAAAACTTTATTTTACTTACGCAATAATTATTATACACGTATATACAAAAATAAGAATATGTACATGTAAGAATAATGTACACAAATGTACAAAAATTCATAACCATCATACATTGCCATTAAAACATGACAATTATGATACGTGACTTACTGAAACATACATCGATGAAACACGTAAATAAAAATTGAAAGGCATATTTGAGTATTAGAGTAAAACATGTATATAAAAATCTGACGAGAAACGGTGGGTGGGACCATGTACTAGCTGTAACCTCTCATTGAAGTTCATCTTCATAACCTGAAAACCGCTTTCCAATTCGGTTCCTGATGATTACCAAGGGGGAAGGGGGTCGACTTTCCATTGTGGTCCAATAGAAGGTAAACGATGACGAAGTACCAAGTGCACACACCAACGAACGGGGAAAAAATAGCCAATGGGACTAATGCCCTTGAGGTTATTAAAAATCGCCAACGTATCCAGAATCATCGCAATCTTTTGTGAAGAAAAGTTGAAAAGAAGATGTTTCAGTTGCCGGTATTAAAGAAATAAATAAGAAAAATATATTAAATAGCACAGCCCAATCGTTTGTTCAAAAACGTCTCTTTACGGAAATGTAAAACTACGAAAACTGCTCAAATATTAGGGAGAGCAACCATGCTGCTCTTGCAATCGATCTGAGTCCTTTCGACGTCCACGAAACTCAAGGAAAATGGCTCAAGAAACTCTAAACACTCCTCCGTAGATCTGTATGCCAATTCTTGCATCACAAAGGCGACCGTTACATTCTGACGGTAGCTAAACATAAAAAGCAATGTAAGAATCCAGAACAAACATAATAATTAAAGGGATGTAAATATTCCGTATTGTTTAATAATTCGTGAAGCGTGAACAAAACAATCGTGCAAATTACAACAAAAATTTAAATGAACTGTGAGCGGGGCATCTCGCCTGCACGGCATAGGCGTGCCATCGGTATTTCACCGATCAACTTATTCCAATAGACGTTTTTTAGCGTTTCCCACATCCCACATATTTAATTATATCGAGCCATCCAAAAGAAACGTCATCAAAGTTGGCCGAATAAAGAAATACGTAATTTCTATTCTACCTTAAATGTATAACCTTATTTAATTCTCAAAGCTGTCACATTATAGTACAGCCATTATTTATTCTACAATTGTGACAGTTACTTGTCAAAAGTTTGACATTAGATAACCGAAAAGCTTCGACATGACCGCTATTTCTATCTCTTTTGTTCATAGTCAGATTTCATGACATTTTTTTTTTGATGTATATTATTTACATGTTATAAACTATATATTTATAACTTGTAAATATAACGAGCCATCCAAAAAAAAATGTCATCAAAGTTACCAGAGAAAAAAAAGATGTATTTCTGATCTTAATCGAATTTATAACCTTATTTGCTTGTCAAGCATCATACATCATTTGACAGCCATTGTTTGTTTTACAAATAGTGACATTCACTTGTCGAAAGTTTGATGTAACCGAAAAGCTTAGACATGACCGCTATTTCTATCTCTCTCTTGTTCATAGCCAGAGTTGATGAAGTTTTTCTTGGATGTCTATAATTATGTGCAATGTGTGAAAGCAAAAACATATTTAAATGATACATACCTAGTATCATTTAAAATAAAATAACTAATTGAAGATATATAGCTATTAAATTCGTAGTCTTAAAAAATACTAAAACAGTGCCAAAATGTGATTGGTAACACAAAAATCAAGTGCAGAAATACCAAAAAGATATTTACATCCCTTGCAAAAACAGACATATAAATACATACGCAAAATGGCTGAAAGAGAAAATATATTTTACTGAAAAGTAAAATAGAATTCATTCAGTTTACAAGCAGATGACAAAAAAAGTTAACCTTATTAAAGGTAATGTATTTTTCGAAATTCTAAATTCTGAATAAAAGATACACTAACTACCCGGACAGGAATAAAAAAGATCAATTAAAAAAATTTTTTCCAACTAAACCAAAAACTAACCAGAATTTGAGATTCTAATAATAGTTCGTAGAACAAACATTTGATTGATTGATTTGATTCTAATTTAATTCCAATAATTACTCCCTAAAACATAATTCAGATCAATCCCTTATGAATCGTTCAATTATGAAAAAACGAAAATTAAAAATTTCAATCTGAAAAAATTGTGTTTTAATAAACCTAGCTGAAACAAGTAAGAATTCCTAATGTCGTAAATCATTTTAACGACGTCGTAAAACATTTCATGACACAATGGACCACATAAATAGCTAACGCATATATATTGGATGCAAAGCACAATACTCTAATGGGTTACTGGAAATAGACCACTGGCTGAATGAAATAGTGAAGCGCATTGCAATAATTATTTTTTTCGGCAATTTTAAAGGCTAACTAATTTTAATTTTAATTTTTTTTATGCTAACTAATTTATTTTAATTTTAATGCTAACTAATAAATTTATATCAATGATTTTTTTTTTAATATTTCCAAACTAGCTTTCTAAGAACGTCACAAACTAACAGTTTACTGAAGTATGAAGTATAATGTATAGTGAGCTTAGCAATTTTAGAAAATATATCTGACAACCTTGCCTTGCCTTGCTTTTTTTGTCTTCACATTTACATCAGAAATAGTATAATTAGTTTGTATAAATATCTGACTGTAATTCAATCAAAGAGCTGATCTCTAACAACAACTGAAGGACACCCAACCACCACATAAGTTTGGACAGAAGAAAAACAATTATATTAATCACTATTATATTAATTATATTAATCACTACCCAAGTCGTATAAACACCAAATAGCTTGTGCTTTATGTTATTTATATCCTCAAATGCTCACATGTTCACTCTGTGCATTGTCCACAATCAAGAATAAAATGAAAGCTCCTATTAAGTATTGTTTAACACTTTCATCAAATCATTTCATTGTTCTAAATGCAATTTTCCTAATTATATTGTGTCACCCTCTATCTGACAATAAAAATATCAGAATAATACTTATATTAGCACATTTGTATATGAAATAACACCCTGAAATTGAAAATGTATAAAATTGGTACGTACCTTTTAATAATACACTTTAAAAAGTTTTTGCGCTCTCTATCAATGAACCAGTCGACGAGATAACCGGTCATTAAAGGAGCTTGCCGATAAAGAGTAAAGAGCTTATGGAAATTCCCCGAACCCCAAGCGGACCTAATTTTTAACGCGAAGCTGATACACTCGTCGCCCTTTTCCTCTTTGGAAAGGGATTTCATGATGGTCATTATGTCTGAAATAAAAAATATCAATTAGCTTTACGATCAATTTTACTTTTTTAATAACCTACCTAGCGTGTTTTTGGTGAATATGTAGTACAATATCCGATACGCGATAAACTCGTTCCTATTTGCGCCTCCAATTTCATTGTACAACATTTTTAATTGCGTCTGGCACTGGTTGAACTCTTCGTGATCCCCCTTTTCTAAAGCTATCCTGGCATGAGTTTCGTACACCTCAACAGTAAATTCATTCCTTATTCCTTGGACCTGGAAAAATTATTAGTCTGCTGAAAAGTTATTTTTTTCTAATTTGTATTACACGATTCCAAATCGTATTTACCACATTTAATTTTTAATATCTCTTTTATTCAATTCCAAAATAATTTACCAGAATTAATGGAGCTGGGAGCAACTGTGACTTTTTTAAATCTAATTATTTACATTTAACTAATTATTTATATTATAATTATTATTTATATTCTAATCTGATTTATTTTGAATACCTTGTTTTCATTGTTTTATAACCAAGTCAATAAACATTTCAAAATTTAAAACCATTTTAATTAAAAAAAAATATATATGTATTCTAAAAAATAAACAAGAAGCCAGAGGTGTACACATCTATAATGCAATACACGATAACTACACAATACACAATAACTAGTGGCCTTTTAGGTTTGCCATATTTTATTATGAAATTATATCAAACTATTCAACATATTGCATACAGCGGAGGTTGTACAACAGCATCAGCTAACACGGGACTATTGCAGTAAAATTAAATAAAGGTGATCCCCATCACATGCTACAAGAGTTATCTACCATCTTTACATATAATGAAAGACCATGGTAAATAGAAACTCATAGAAGCCAATAAGTTTTCAAGACCATACCAAAGGCTATAGCCGAGTAAGGGGTCAAATCGGCTCTTGAACCGATCGAGGTTCTGGTTTGGCAGGTCGGAAGTATAAATAAAAAGACTCCTTTAGCTAGATTTTCAGACCTCCAGGTCGTCTCTAGAAGTTCTTAACCTCAAATGTGTGATTTTTCGTTTTTTCTCGATTCTGGGCGCAATTTGCAACCAAATGTGCTGAAAGAAATCACAGAGTTGCATGTTTTTGTTACAAATATGCTCAATTTTTTTTTGAATTTTTTTATTCCAAATGGCGCTCAGAAAAAATTATTGAATATTTCAATCAATATTTACATTAGGAAGCTTTACATTGGCCTACTTTTAAGGCCATGTTTTTTTTTTTATTGTTTTTTTTTTAACACTTTTTCACGTGGTGCTGCTTAAATTTAATTTAAGGTGGTGGAACATAGTGAAAAATCCAAAAAACCGTTTTCTTAGGCAGTTTTTCGCATTTATTTGGCTTGGATTACATTTTATCGGTCACTATTTTTTTCGGATTCAACGGAAAAAAATAGAAGTTACTATTTTTTTCGTATTCAGCGGAAAAAAATAGTAACTCCTCGAAAAAATGTAATCCAAGCCAAATAAATGCAAAAAACTGACTAAAAAAAACGGTTTTTTGGATTTTTCACCATGTTCCACCACCTAAAATTAAATTTAAGCAGCACCAGTCAAAGAGCGTCAAAAAATTGAAAAAAAAAAAAATACATGGCCTTAAAAGTTGGCCAATGTAAAGGGTCCTAATGTAAATATTGAAACATTCAATAATTTTTTCTGAGCGCCATTTGGAATAAAAATATTTAAAAAAAATGAGCATATTTGTAACAGAAACATGCAACTGTGATTTTTTTCAAAATATTTGGTTGAAAATGGCGCCCAGAGTCGAGAAAATCGAAAAATCACACTTTTGAGGTTAGGGAGCTTCTAGAGACGATCTGGAGGTCTGAAAATCTAACTAAAAGGAGTCTTTTTTATTTATACTTCCGACCTGCCAAACCAGAACCTCGATTAGTTCAAGGCCGATTTGACCCCTTACCCGACTATAGCCTTTGTGCAAATATTATGCCTACATTTTATTTATTTATGCCCGTCATTCCAGAGTATATTAAAATAAATACTGAACAATAGACAACAAAATAACTAAATAAGCAAAAAAATTAAAGGAAATACCAACAAAATTATTATCGAGTATGTAATACTAAACTTCAACAAAAAGATAATTAGAAAACAGTTAATACCAGAAATAATGAAAATAACTTTTCTTTTTTCAGTGGAGCATTTAATTGACTTTTAAGTGAACCTTTGTTAACGTGACTAAAACTGAACAAAGGCAGAATATCTCTAGTTGTATCTCTAAAACAAAAAAAATTATCCCTAACTAAAAGTTACTCATCCGTCAGCTCACTCTCAACTATATAAACCACTATGAAAGGATATGCCATCTGAGCGTGATGAACATGATTGGCAAGAACAACTACATACAGAAAAAAAAATCACTCACTGTTAAATCCTGTCTTATTGACTTCAACTGGTCGCAAGCGTAAAAGTAATCCTGCTTCTGCATCCACTTCTCCTTGACATTCTGTAACGACAACTTAAGAACTTCGACTGGCCGAACATCACACGGATCGGGGGCCTTTGTCAGACGTAGGAACGATTTCTCCAAGTCCTGACACGTGCCCACAATGTGACAATCCGACCAGTCAAAGTCAATCGCAGCAGAGTCCTCACCGAACTTGTCGACTATGAGGCTTTGCCGTTTACTAACACTAGTCAGACTAACTGCACTGCTAATGCTAGATTTCGTGTTATTAAACCTAGCCGCTCTTTGTTGCAGAACCTCGTTGTTCTCCTCCACATCCTGACCGAACGTCGAGTAGAAATGTGCCTTCTTCTCCTTTGCCTTTTGTTTCTTTAACGCCTTCGATGAAAGTTTGTTTTTTGTAGGGCCTAATCTATCGGCTAATTTACCTTTATTTTTTTTACCGCCTTTGACGAGAGGCTTAAAGTTCTCATCACTACTCGAAGCAGAACTGCCACTAAAACAAATATGAAAAAATGCTTAAACAAAATACCAAATCCGCGAATTTTATGTCAATCTGTCAAGATGAAACCAATTACAAGCCAAAAATGTGCCATATGAATATTTTTGGAGAAGAATGTATTTTTGCGGGACCCTTTTGTCAATTTTTTGTTTTTTTTTTAGCATTTCTATAGAAAAATTCTGCTTTTCTCAAACATTTTTAATTTTTGATCAGAAGTGCTGAAAACTATGTAGGAGCATATATTTTAACCTACAAAATACCCAAACAATCTATCCCCAAGGGGGGCGCACCGGGGCCCCCCCCTTTTCCGCCGGGCGGGTTGGGTTCGCCCCCCCCCGGGGGGGGGGGGGGGGGGGGGGGCCGGGGGGGGGGGGGGGTTTAAAAAAAAATTTCCCCGGTCCCGGGGGGGTTTTTTCTCTTTTGGGGGTTTGAGGGGGGGGGGGGGGGGGGGGGGGGGGGGGGGGGGGCCCCCCCCGGGCGCCCCCTTTTTTTTTTTTTTTTTTTTTTTTTTTTTTTTTTTTTTTTTTTTTTTTTTTTTTCCCCCCCCTTTTTTTTTTTTCCCCTTCAAATTTTTTTCCCATATTTATTTAATTTTTTCCCTTCCCTTTTTCCCCCCCCCCCCCCCCCCATAACTTATTTTATTTTTCTCTCTCTCCTTCCCTTTTTTTTTCTTTTTTTTGGTTGTTGGGCGGCCCCCCCCCCCCCCCCCCCCCCCCCCCCCCCCCCCCCCCCCTTTCTTTTTTTTTTTTTTTTTTTTTTCCCTCCCCCCTTCCCCACCCCCCGGGGGGCGCGCCCCCCCCCCCCCCCCCCCACCCCCCCAAGTCTATCTTTTTCAATTTCTTCCGTTCCCACCCCCCCCCCCGCCGGGGCCCCCCGCCCCCCCCCCCCCCCCCGCCCCGCCCCCCCCCGCCCGCCCCGGGGGGGGGGGGGGGGGGGCCCCCGGGGGGGGGGGGGGGGGGGGTTTTGTTCCCCCCCCCCCCCAATATACCTCTTAAAAAAATTTGACCGGAGAAAAACTTGACTGAAATATGTGTTGTTGGTATGTTAAAAGCTGCAAATTAACAAAATATTTGCAAGGAATACTTTTTATTGAAAAAACTCAATGAGTATTTCTGGTTGGAATAAATTAGAAGTGAAAGTTCGTGTTGAAAGAACTTTTGTAGTTCACTTCTTTACCATGGGCCAATTGTAAGGGTGGTGTCATCAGTCTGACACCACTTCTGATCAAAAACTAAAAATGTTTGAGAAAGGCAGAATTTTTCAACAAAAATGCCAAATAAATGCAAAAATTTGACATAAACTAGTCCCACAAAAATATGGTGACTCTAAAAACATTCATATGGGACATTTTTGTGGTCCAATTAGTTCCAACTACCACCTTTAATTCGCAGATCGACATAAAATTTGCAAGCTCGGTTTCGAGAGTGAATTTAACATTATATAATGAAAAATCGCAAAAAAAATGGAGGTAAATATCTAGAACATGGACAAATTTTTTTGTGACGTGTAGTATACACTATTAGAAGTAGTTTGTGACTTGTTAAACTTTGTGCAAATGCCTAACTCGTGTTTTACAGGGTGCTTCCTAACCTCTGTGACAAAATGAAAGTGGTGAATCTTCACAGAAGGGCAAGAGAAATGTTTCATAAATAGTACAAATTTTACATATGTGCGTGAAGTATAATTTTAAAAAAATATTTACATCATATCATTGAGTTCGTGAAGGGCAAGGGAAATTTTTCGTGAATATTCGCGCTAGATAGTGAAGTTGTGACTTAACAACAGTGACAGTTCCTTTCCTTGTCTAGGGGCAGTTCTAGACAAGGAAAGGAATCAGTGAAGCAGATGATTTACACCTGCGCAATTCAATTTCTTATACTTTCGCAATTTTTTTGTGACACTGGAACATTTACACAGCATTTAATGTATGTCATCTTGTTTGTGATATAACGGATTATATGTGAGTATTTTTTGTTTGTCGCTAAGTAATAAGTCCATATTCTAGATAATCACCAAAATGGAAAATGTTCTCCTGGCCTCACACATATTTTGTCAATATAATACCTTACAACAGGTCCTATCCCAAGGACAAGATACAAAAAATTTTCTTATGACAAAATTGGTGTTTGTTTGTTTGTTTTGTGTGGTCAGTATTATCTTTTAATATAGACAAATTTTAAGGCTAGATTACTTTAGAGTTAAACCTTAACTCTAAATGCACAACAAATCTTACCTAGATGTCCGATGACGCCTAGGACTTCTGGACCTCGATTTCGATTTCCTCCTTCCAATAGGCGACCTAGACCTAGACCTGGAAGAGGACTTGCTCTTTCCTCTTAACGTACTTGCCCGAGCCCCCAACCTAGCACCGAGACCAGGTGACAACCCTTTTTTATTGTTCTGAAACTGAGCCAACTGACCAGGTACAGTTTTGACCTGACCTGTGAAAGTCTGCCGTTCGCTGTGGATATTCGGCAACGGCTCCAGGCTCCAATCTTTGTTGAGCTGACCGGACTGATAAGCCTGAGTGATCTTTCCCTTCAGAATAATTTCAACCTGGTTCTTGTCTATCGCAGTTTTGCATTTTGCGTAACTTCGATGAACATAATCTTTTAAACTTTCGGGCCAGTCATCTGATGGATTATTGAATCCGTTTTGAGGCGGTTTAGATTCTATAGACTCCTGACCGATCATAGAAGGCAAAGGAGGTTTGTCGGCGTCCGGTAAAGGTGGTAAAGGGGGTTCAGGAGGCATATTCTCTGGAGGGGGAGCCGGTTTGGGTACATTTAATTCTGGTGGAGGTAATGGGGGAGTGTTAAAGTGATTCTGTTGATGGAATTGGTTGTTCTGATTGTTTCTGTTGCGCTTACGTTTTTTCTTGGCAGCGCCGCTATTCGGAGAATTATTTTGCATCATCGCATTTGCGTTTGGTAATCGTTTCCCGTTCAACTGAAACCTTATATTTCCGAACTGTTTAGGGGTGTTCAGTAGTGGAGCCCGTGGTGTATTTGGAGGAGTGGGGGGTAAGGGAGGGCCAGGAGGAAGAGGCGGCTGAATTTTGTCTCCCTCGTCTTTCTTATTAACCAGTTGCGCTTGATATGCAGCATAATGCGGATTATATCCGTTCATCATATAGAACTGATAGAACTGAGCATACTGGGGGCTGTAATAATTATTATAATAATATGGTGGCCAATTTGGCTGCTGCTGACTCACTGGTGGATTATCAGAAGGTGGGGGTGGTAAAGGGGGATTTTCAGTACCTGGGGGAGGGGGAATTGCAGCAACAGAATTTTCCGTCATCCTGAAACCTAAAAGAAACGATACCATTAATCATAAGCAGATCATTTTCTTAAATAACTATTTTCAAATTTTACAATATCGCATATATTGAAAATTATTTTCGAAATAAAACAATAAAAATAAATATCGGTCTTAAAACATTTCAAGAATTAACAACGAGGAAAAATACATACAACAGCAATACACTCGATTCCCTCTTAAGTCACCAAATCCGTGCATCATCTTCTCGCTTAAGTCGCGAAATTTATTCTCTCTTAAGTCGCAATCATAACCTCGACTTTTTCGTGTTTTTTAGTTGCAAAAAGATATATTTAGAGATATACCACACCACTTGATATAATGAAAAATGAGCCAGCGGAACGAAAAAATCAAAGTAAGTATACACAGTCGTGCGTAACAAAGTTCAATTTTCCACTTGAATGAATATTTTAAAGACACCTAACTTATTTTAAAGGTTAGGTGTCTATCTTTAATGTATTACACAATCATTTTTTTCAATAAAAATTGTACATATTCATGCGAGAATCCAATTTCCAAACGTAGTTCTAAAACTTTTACAGGCGGCGACTTAAGAGGAACAGTTTCGTGACATAATAGGGAAAAACGTGGTGAAATAAGAGGAAATGTGAATTAAGCGAAGGTGACTTAAGAGGGAATCGAAGTGTATTCTTTTATGTATTAAAAAAAATATTGCTATTTATTTGTCGTTATCAAAGTTGAGTTTGATTGTTAATTGCAAACTTATTTATTGGTATTATTAAAACACAAAAATATGAAACTGAATATTTAACCCTCAATTCGATATTACGGTACATCATACTGCTATGAAAAATACGAGTTATCCAAGTTTAAAACTGAATTGAAAATATTCAGTATCGATCTAGCCTCACATAACATTACAAACACACTGCTCTAAACAGGAACTTGAAAGACAAATTTCTACTTGGTATAAAATTTGTGCCTGCAATTGAATGCAGGCAGATTTACACAAAGTTTTTGCATTAAGACCGATATCCACTTATGCAAATTGGTGCTGCAATTTGATAAATGCAGATTTACACTAAACAATTTTTTGCATTACACACTATTTAGAATCATACAAGAAATTCAATAGTATAAACCCAAAAATATGGTGGCAAAGAATTACTACATCAAATTGCAGCAACAAATTACACAAGTGGATATCGTTGTTTAAATACACAATATTTCATTGACTGTGTCATACAAGAAATTGCACAGTATAATCTAAATACATGTCAACGAATGCTTCAACGAATTGCAGTTGAGTTTGTTAAAAAATTCCTGTTTTGCAAAATACAATCAACACATTTTTACTCTTATTTAGATAAACCCTAAATCTTAAAAACTGTTAAAAAAATAATATAAAATAAAAAATACATGTAATAAATAAAATTATTCTCAAATTGAGCATTACAGACGATCTACAATCTAGTAAACATAAAATAATGAACAAAAGGTTTGCTCTAGTAATCTGTCACCCATACATTATATCACTTGCAAATTGGACAATAAATTATAAATAATATATAGTACTACAAGTGATGAACATACTTTTGATTTCGGATCAATTTTAAAAATACTTTTAACAAAAATATAGGTAATTGCTTTTTGGAAGATCTAAAATTACACAAGAGACGCCATTTTGTGTCATACTCACCTACAAAAGCAAAACGAATTCCTCACAATATGGGACTATAATTAATCTGTAAACTATATAAAAATTATTAAATTCACTATATAAATAGTTCGATACAAAGTTTATAAACAAAGTTCACGTATCACCACAATATTTTTTCGCTGAATCACTTTTTAAATATCACAATCTTCCGCAACGATCGACGACGACTGCTACTGCAGCCATAACCGGAAATGTGACGTCAAAATGACAAATGCACAAATGGGAAATGAGACGAAAACCATGTGACCTTATTTTAGGCAGCCTACGCAATACGCACCACACCTATCATGTACGAGCAACGCGTAAGCCGCGTACAAGATTTGATTGGTGAATTAATAAATGCAGCGTTAGTCGAAACGTCACTTCCGCCCGCAAAATATGTACAAACTGGGTTCAAAATTGTAGAAATACAAATTTGGGACAATGTTTCCACATGTATGTACATGTATGTAAATGGAACAAAAAGAACCTAGAACAAAAAAAACTATAATAACAGGAACAAAAAGAACCTATACATATTTATCATTTTGTCTGTGGCAGCAGTTTTTAACATTTTTTTTGTGATTACGATCATTTAAGGATATTTGAGTCGAAGGAACCAAAATTAGGATGTATCGTTACTTGCTTCATGGAGGAACCAGTAAAGAACCGGTGTATACATATGGACATACATATGTATTTACATATAATACCTATTTAAATATTGTATACATATACATACCTACACCTGTGGGTATAGTTAACTAAATCTGTATATAGTTAACTGAATAAAAAAAATAAAATAAAACAAAAATAAAAATCTCCATTATCCTACCTAAAATTGCCTTAAAAGCGCGTGCATGAAAATATCGATTATCTGACAGCTTTACTCGACTAATCATGTAAAAGCATTCAGTTGACACTGTTGTTTAAATATTCACAATTCACAGCATACAGAAATTGGATTCTTTATTTACGATTCACAATTCACAGTATAAAATGGACATCCAAAAAAAACCGTAATCAACTCTGGCTATGAACGAGAGAGATGGAAATAGCGGTCATGTCTAAGCTTATAAAAATCATAAATTATTATATTATATAAAAATTCCTGATGGACAACTACTTGTGATAGTTGGAAATTATCACAGACTGCCTCTGCCAACAGAGCTACTATAATCTAACAAAAGTTGGGGAGGCAGGCCCCCCATAAACCCGCCCCTGGTACTTATATAACATAAATACATATGTATTTGTATTTTTATGAAGAACTAAGCGTTTACTGACGCTATCTATCCTTTGCACTTTTCGTTGAAAAAGAGCAAACAAATAAGTTTATCTGGCTCCTAGAAACATAAAGAATTGATTTCTCTATGCCCAAAACCCATCCAGAAGCGAATGGAACAAATGGAACAGAAAACACCAGAATGAAATAAATTGTCCCATTTGCTGTAGCAAACAGAAATCCAAAGATGCGTATAGCACAGCTCAGACAAGGACGGAACAAGGTACCCCCCAACAAATTCAATATAAACAACTTCGTATTTCTAGCACGATCTAGAATGAGTTGCGTCGAATTCGCGCCCCTTCCAGTAAAGTCTGGACTCTGCGCGTGCGTGCGAGAATATTTGAAATTTTCATATAAATAGCCCTACCACGGCGCGCATATCATTTGTTTAAAAACACGTACGACGTAAAAAGTGATAGTGTAGTGTGTAAAACGATATTTTGTTGTGTAAAGTGAAAATTAAATATGTCAATGTTACCTTTCGTCCTTCGTGACATCCTGAGACCACTCAGGATGTTAGAAAATCAAATGAGGATGACTGAAGAACTCCTGCAACCATCCGTATTCCGCATGAACAGACCCAGGTGGGCCTTAGATTTCGATGAAGACCTTCTCAAGAGGGACTCCGTGATCCAGGACAAGGAGAAGTTTCAGGTGAAGTTGGACGTTCAGGATTTTAAGCCGGAGGAAATTTCTGTTAAGACCCTTAATGGCAACTCGATTGAGATAGAAGCGAAACACGAAGAAAAACATGACAACGACAAGGGATACATCTCGAGGCAGCTCGTTAGACGGTTTGTGTTGCCCAAGGGGCACGATTTGAAGAGTGTCCAGTCGAGTTTGTCCTCGGACGGGGTACTCACCATTACAGCTCCTAAGAGGGTCGAAGAGTTGGAGGAGAAAACGATCCCTGTTACCCATATAGGATCCGAGGAGGGGAAAAAGTGAAATAAAACTGGAATAATACAAAACCATTTGTGAAAATATGTCCTTATTGTATTTGGTTTGCACATGTTAGATTTTTAATTAGAAATTAAGACTGATTTTGTTATATGTCTAATCTGTAACTATAGTAGTTTGTTTACTATTTTACTAATAAATGTTACATAGTTGAAATAAATTTGCTTTTTTTTGCCGTTTTGCTAAAAACTTTTTAGTAGAGGCGTTTATTTTAGTAATTCATTTACAAATTTGGTTTCCGAGTTGTAAATTTGGTAACTATAACCAATTTATGTACTTATTTTTTTATAGCTGAGTAACAAAATGTAATAAACCAGCTTGGAATTCCGTATAATGGAGAGTAATTTTTAATATGCAATTTATGATATGTTTAACATGGGCTGCTAATCGATCCTTTCATGAAATTCAAATAATGAAACATCCCAATTTATAAGTGTAAAAAATTGACACGTTTGTAGTTTTACAATTTGGAACTCGGTTCATATTGTGCGAGTGAAAACGACATCAGGACTTCTATCGAAGTTTCTAGAAAAAATAATTCTACAAAAATATTGTGAAATGTTTTGTAATGTGTCCTTTGACTGCTGTTTTTAGATTCTCAGACATCATGTGTTTTTAATTTTAAAAAATAATGTTTTTTTATGATCTCAAAATATTTGTTTCTGTAGATAAAAAAAAACTCTTATTTGTAAGCTCTTTGAAGTTTATGATAAATAATCACTGCGCAGAATTTGTCCGTCATTTCAGAATATGTCTTCTGGCTATTTTACCTTTGTGATTTAATGTGACTAAATACTAAATATTGGAACAAGTTGTATGATCCTTAAAACAACAAATTTTGTTATCCCTCAATAAAACAGATTCCCACTTCACTGAAAATCTCAACTATTATGGAAGGTGTTAATTATGCTGTCCGTGTGTGTTAGGCATGTGAATCTGAATACCCTCCTAATTCTGTAGCGCCTGATTTGTGACGACTCATTTCATTTAATATATTTTTGGTACATGCTTTATTTTGGCTTTTTTTTCACGTTTTATTAGTTTGGGTCAGCACAAACAATAGTCTACTTGTTCCAAATTACAAAACATGAAATCCAAGTATTTAAAACACGCCTCACATGAATTAAGCCTGCAATCAATTTATTGTTAATTTTGAAACTAATAACATAGTTCCTTAGGGAAATTAGGTGAGGATCGTAAATTCTGAAATTCGACCATTGGTGCGGCTCGCTGCCTTTGTTGCAATAAATTTGTGTTATTTTATATATTTCAGTGGTGTTTTAATTTTTTTTAATCTCAGGAAGATATTTCTCGAGGATTTACCCCAAAACCTGATGACATGAAAATGCTCTATGCTTATACAGTGAAGGCCAAAAGTGGCGCATAAATTCAATATCGAAGGAACAATTTTTCATGAAAACACACATGAAAGACGCGAAATATTTGTTTTTAGTTGTGCATTTTTTGACATGACACAAGTATACAGGGTCACTCATGTAGTGATAAATGTCACTGACATTTCTTATAAAACTCCCTGTATATCACAACATTTTTGAATTAAAAAAATTCTAAACATATTTGATACGACATACTCAAAAAATGACACTTAGGTATTGAGAAATTTAAGATTGAATATCATAAAACACACTCATAAATATTTATTTAACTAATATTACTGAGAACTAATAACAAAAAATAAAATACTACATGACTAAACTAAAAAATGGTGATATCTCAACTATTGTTGAAGGACAAGCTGTTTGTGCATGATGACCTGATGTGAATGTGATTCCTAATACATTTTGGCCATCTGAAGCGTGTGATTTGCGATTATTAGGGTTCAGAAAGTTTATTCTCACACATGGTAGACCGTATTTAACTATCCTGCGATCCCGCAACGGGACCGGCGTACTACGCCCATACGCGAGTTCCGGCGCGTTGGCAGGATCGGTCAGTGGCGTAGGTATGCACAGGCAAGAAATACAAGCGTACATAATTTACAAGGCGCTTAAAAAATAGTTTATACTTTAATTATCATAGTTTTATCAACCCTAGTGATTATTCATTTCATTCTTTGTTCTTTTTTGATTTGTAATTAATGTAATTATTTCAAATGCAAAATTATCAAGGGAACGGATTTTTTGCTGATTCGTTTCCTCCCACAGATGATTTTTTTTATTAGCCATCCAAAATAACGAAAAAGTTAAAATGGTAAGAAGGATTATTAACAAGGGATAAATGACAAACACCTTTTTCAATAACTTTATTGGCATATTAACTAAGGTATATATTTTAATGGAAGAAAATATTTTAAATATATACAATATATTAGTCCTCTTTTATTATTTAAATACACATAATAATTAAGTTTAGAAATGTACAGCCCAGGAGTGCTATCAAGTCATTATGTCCATTTTTTTTTGTATTCAGATCTCGAATGTCAAAAAAGTATAAAAAACATGACGCTGTTGTATCCGTTTATTGGTAGCACTCTCTTTAAACAATAAATAAATAATACAGGAAAAAACTGCAACAAAACCGGTTATTTTTACCCAAACTTTGAAGACTTACAATTTGGCTGAAGATTCAGTTCATTAAAAAGGAATATATTTTTTTAACTGCGAATATCCGTATTAAACTGAAAGAGACACGAAGCTGTTGTACTGGGTTATATTCCTTTTTAAAATGTCAGCACAGAGGCCTAGGACTCTCTCGAACCTGGAACAAGAAAATTACAAATAAACACTCAATTTTCAATGCTATACATACAATAGGTAGGTGTTTTTTGAATGGTATTAATTTTATATCCGTTACTTTGGCCATTTCATAGTGTATCTAAAAATTACTTCCGGAAAATTAATTTAAATTTCCAACTATGAATGTTATTGTTTTGGAAATTTTTCAATTCCATTCAATAAGTGCTTTATGGATTTTATATTTTATTACTAATTTCTACAGTGGCGGCTAGTGCTACGGTTTGCAGGTTTGCCTAAACTCAAAAAAATCGTCATCGAAAAAAAGGCGCTGTTTGTGCTATTTTAAAACAAGCCTCATATTTCAGCCAGTGCTTGTGCCGCCGCGGGGTAGAGAGTATTCGTTTTTGGGCGTACACATACGTTCATCATGAATAAAAATTAATTCGGTGAAAAGTTTAATTGCAGAGCCATTCTGTTACCGATCTGTCAGACAAAGCTGAAATAAAAAGGCTTGTGAGACCTATTCCAGACTTAAATATTGTGTACACTGTGTCTTGTAAAAAACGATGTTTTAATACAAATTTCCATTGTATTAAGACATTTATGAAAAAAATGCATGGATTTGCTTTTTTGTGGAGCTTTGTTGCTGCCCCTGCTTATTATTTAATGGTAAACAACTACACAGGCCGACAAAATTAGGCCGACCCTCTAACCCAAAAACGAGAATTTATTTATCCGAAGGTTTTTGATGCGCTGAATCCGAATCCGAGGTGAAGAGATTTTCCTGGAAAAATTTTGAAAATCTGACCTTGGATTCTGAACAGCGTTACATAAGAAAACATTGACCTATTATTGAATTTCAAACATTTTCTGTGTTTTCTAATCAAAAAACCAATTGACTGCTTGATGTACACGCGATCCTTAATATGTACATACATATGTAGGTTTTCAATTATAGAGAAATTCACAAATTTTCAAAATGCGATATCGCAGCGAAAAAAAAGATTTTTGTGTAAACTCGACATCATTTAAAAGGACAAGGCATGCACTTTAAGATGTTGTTCATAGTTTTTTGAGAGAAAAAAAAATTGCGATGCTACATAACTTCAAATATAGGCCGAAATCGCTTTTTTTTGCACTTTTAGGTTAGGATATCTCGAAAACCAGAGCCAATTGAGAGATTTGGATTCGGATTCAGCGCATCAAGAACCTTTGGAAAAATATATTCTGGTTTCTGGGTTAAAATCTTGTCGGCCTGTGTTATGAAATTGGATTAACTGCTTTAAATCATTTAAGTGATCAAATTAAAAAACATATAGTGTTAATAGATTGTTATAGACACAACATATGAAAAATGTTTATTAAAAACATGTGCAATTTACTTTTTTTTATACTGCATATTGAAGAAACATTGAACTGCACAATGAGAAAGTGAGGCACAATCAGTATATTTTACATATTATAACTAATTGTGCATGTTTTGTGGTGCCTTTAAATTTCCATTGAGAGGACATGACATAAAGAGATCAAGTTTTCCTCTAATTCTGGAGTTTTCACGGATTAATTAACTTTAGTGCTGAGGTGGACGTTGCACTAGAAGACCATTTAGAAAAAGCTACAGCTTTCAAGGGTACTTAGGGGGCGTCCATTAATTACGTGAGGCGCTTTTGGCGATTTTCGGAGCACCCCTCCCCCTCTGGTGAGGTGTCGTGAGATTTGGCACAACCCCCTCCCTCATCCCCCAATCTCACGTGAGATTTTTCAAAACGTGTGTTTCTGGTGTAAATGCGTTGGATTTACTCAAAAAAAAAATAAAAAAAAACAATAATTCGCTTAATATTTTTATTTGACTAGTTAAGACTAGTATTTAAGCTTGCTTAGAAAGTAGGCTAGAATCACAGTGAGAATGAAACAATAAAATACTTCGCAAATAATTCACAAAACCACGATAAATATTATTGTGTAAGAGTTGGCCATATTTTAGTGAAGGAACATGTTTTACTTAATTTAACCCGATTTTTTCGCAGTTTTACTGTTTTTTTTTGCGGAAAAAAAATTCCCCGATATTCGCTGAGACCCCCTCCTCTCCCCAAAGTAAGATTAGATGAGATTCGGCTCCCCCCCCCCCCCCCTGAACGCCTCAAGTAATTAATGGACGCCCCAATATAAAATAATACATGAACAAAAAATGTTTAATGTATGCTAAGCAGAAATTTCTAGAGAAAAGTCGACTGTTCATCTATATTTGAAGATGAAAAGAACGTCGTGTCGACTTTCTCTTCTAATAAGATAATAATACATATGCTATTATAACAGTGTTATGGATAATATTATAAAAAGAAAATGTAGACAATACACAAGTATAAAAGATTTTTAAGTCTAAAAATTTCTAACTTCCAGATTCGACCTTGAAAAATTAAACATTTTAGTTACACCATGTTTCTCATAAGTATTCATTTGAAACCCCCACACTTGTTTAGCACAAGCCCCCACTGGCCTGTTCAGTTCATACCACCGTCTCTCTAAGATTATAAGAATAATAGAGACAGAAATGGTTGGTCACTGCAACACTTGGAGATAATTTTCACAAACACCTAAGAGTTCAACAGAAATGATAGCTAAATTTTTATAAGTGATAAGATTTAAAGGTTGCGGAGGTTTATTTGAATCAAATTTTAACTTTTCACTAGAATTTTATTCATCATGAGGATGTGTTTTAATCCTGACACAAAAAAAAGAGAACTTAATAGGAATCAAAATTAAATTAATGCCTTATGATATGTGACCCACGCTGCACTCACCTTGCCCTATCTAATTTGACACATTTTAACGGTCCACAAGCAACGACGGTAGCCGCCCTTGGTCTATCCAGTAAGAGCGCGATTTCTCCGAAGTAGTCGCTGGGTCCCAATCTTCCCACTTCTGTGGGTTCCTCGCCTTCCGCCCTGTTCTGTTTGACGATGGCGGTGCCCTCTACGATAATGTAGAAGTCATCGCCAGGTTCCCCTTGACGGACGATCGTTTCACCATCTTCAAAACTTACAGGTTCCAAGGCATCGGCAACCTAAAAAAAATTGTAAGGGCAAAAAAGTTCAGTTCAGTTTTAATCACCTCTTGATGATGGCAACATGGTTAGCGAAAGGCGTTGGTTGAGTGAGTGGGATAGTGTTTATGTGCGAATTAAAGGCAAAAAAGGAAATAAGTCGATAAAAATTACAAAAATATGGATTGAAGTTGTTACTTGTAGGGTCAGGAAATGTGCGCCATAACACATGGGCAGCAGTATACAAGTCTATGATGATTAAAGTATAAACCGTATTTTTTAAGCGCTTTGTAAATCATATACGCGTGTATTTCATCCCCGACAACGCGCCAGTTGCGGGAGTGCATGATAGTTAATCGCATTAAGTTTAACACGCGTTATGGCAAATGTTCCGAACCCTAATTACTCGTGAGGGAAGTGAAATCTTGCAAAATATTTTATGCTAAGTGAGCAGAATATCAACTTGAAATCAAATAGGGTAGGCACAGTAATGGATTTTCTTTGAGGTTCTGAAACATGAAATATGAAACAAAAACTTTTACAATTTAGCAAAAATTTAACAAAACCCCACATTTACAGTTATTTTGAAAAAATTAAAAATATTTCATAATGGCTTTAATTTGCACTAATAAAAAACCATGCAAGAATCAAATTTTGACTGAAATTTTAAATCTTAATTGTACAAATTTGCATTTGTGTGTGTGTAATGAAATTGTAGAGAATACTTTAAATATTTTATAAAATAAAAATGTGGTTTCCTGAAAATAAAATGTAAGTGTATAAATACACCAAACTGCTGCTGAGAAAAAAGGATATATCGAGTTTTATACTTCTCTGAAACCATTTATTTGAATGCTAATTCCAAGATATATTAAATTGTTTAATCTAGGTATTTAAAATACTTATGTACCTACACATTTAACATACAAAATTTACAACTACTTGAAATGCTAAAATATAAAATTTCATAGTATATTGCCAGTTCCAGATAATACCTTGACATCCCAATAACAAAAATCTTAAAATAGCGATTGGCACCGCAACGTATTAAATCCATAATTAACATTTAATATAACCATAGTTTAGATACCTAGGTTCTAATGTTTTATGGATAATTGTCAGTTACATAATGTAACACACAGTTTTCATTACTGCTAAGAACTGTAAATTCCATCGAACATTTTATTAAATGTACGATTCAGTTTTTTCTCAATAAGCAAAGTGCCAATATTCTTATTAAAATATAATTAAAAAGATGTGCATGAAAAATACATACAAGTATTTTAGTTTTTCCTTTTTTTTAAGTTTATGCTTTATTATTATTTTTTTTGAATGGCAATAAAGCATTATCACTTTTTTTGTTGACCATTTCATGTTGGATTTATTTTTATTAAGCAGCGCCGTCCTTTAGAAATATCTCCTCAAATGTATGAAGCCAGTTTTAGTTTCTCAAATTAGACTAGTATGAGGCAACTATTGTTAAATTTGAAGTAAACATTTAATTCTTACCGTCAGACGTTCCCACTTATCCAAATTTTCCAATATGGACACCCGAGATAAGAACTCCTCATACATCTTTCTCTTTCTTATCGTTGAGCCCATGAGAATTCTTCTATAGGAGTCTCTGTCGATGCCCCACAACTTGACATCCGTCTTGGCTTTAACAGTTGCTGCTCTAGGGGTGCCATAAATTAGGGCCAGCTCGCCAAAGCTGCCTCCCTCACCAATTGTTGTCACTAATTCATTGTTGACATAAACCTTAAAAAAAAACATGAAAATAATTAATACGATTTCAAATTACTTATTTGAAGCACAATAACAAATACAACAATTTGCATGAAAATGTATCAACTCAATTCAATTGATATAGTACATGATGTACATAAATTTTGACCGGTATTTATTTTAGTTGAGTAGTTTAGTATCAAGGAGGGGTTTTGATCAGGCCCTTTATGAGCCCCCCTAAATCATATTTTTTTATTATCTAGATAATACCTAACAATAATATATAACAAGTTTATTATCTAGATCATTCTTATTTTTTTTTTATAATATGAAAAATATAAAGTTTTCAAAAACACATATATTTTTTGTGTTACTTAATATGATCTTTATGAAAAGAACCACTTCATTTGAATTGTTTTACAAAAATACGTCATTTTTGTAGTTTTTGCAATTTTTATCTAGTTATTTCATATAGAGCGCAACCGAGTAACAAAGCGATTTTCATATTGGTGCACAAATACATAAGCTATTACATACATAAACCCTGACGTGTTACTATACTGCGCTCATGGTTGCAAAAAATAAATGAAATGGATTTCGAATAATATTTAATAACGTATTGATTGACTGATTTTACTATATTTTCTTTCCAAAACTTCAACTTGGCCTTTGATTTTCTTTTAGTACTTATAGACGAGACGTTGCGACCAGTGTTCCTAGACGGCACAGACAACTGACGCATGCGCAATAGCGGGGGCGGCACCTAAGCGTGCATTGGCGGAACTTTGCCTGAACTCTCGTGGCAAGCTTAACTTATGCGCGCTGGGTAGCAGAGTTTGTGCGCGACAACGCGCGGACTGTTCCGCACATGACTGCACAGCTTGTTTTGATCTGAATTTAATAATTTTTTAAGTATTTAACAAAATATAAAAATACTTTTTGAAAATGTTTTTTTTTCAAATGTTGTAGCTCCTTGAAAAAAAATATAAAGCACTTTAATAGGTGGTCATTTTAAAGCTAGACATGTACTTTAAGGCTGCATAGGTCATTGTGGGCTAAAAAAAAAATTTCCGATTTATTTTTGCGACTGAAAATCGGTATTTTCAAAAATGTATTTTTTTCGTTTTTATGTCTTTTTTCAGTCAATACAATAATTGCAAAAAAATTATGAAAAATTTTTTTTACTTATTTTATCACCCCCCCCTCTCCCCGCTCCAGATACACACACACACACACACATCTTCTTCCGTTCGGGTAAATTTTACCCAGTGTATCTCCGGAGGGTTAATTATTAAAACATAAATGAGTAATCCTGGAATACTGGAACCTTCGGCGTAGAAACAAAAAACTGGACGTTTTCCACGAAACACCAAACTATACCAAACTATATTTATACCAAATTTGTTGCCACGGTTCACTGAACCGTAACTGTCTTTGTTCATCAGAGCAAACAGTGGACTGGTGGGTATCGGACCATTGTCCTTATTCATACTAGTGTTACATTTAATGATTTCTAAACTTTCAAAAGCATCCAACTGTCTACTGTTTGTTACATTTCTAATTAATTTTAAATTATTTATGTCTATCCTATGGTTGTTGTCAAAAGCGTGTTGGGCAACACAAGATTTTTCTGTTCTGCTGTTTCTGATATTCTGTTAAGAATATAGCTAAGAGTAACGGTTACTCAGTCCATTTAATAGACAAGTTAATAAGGAAGCATAAATTTAAGAAAACCCTGTATAATTCTACGACTTTTCGTAGGGATACTGACAATTCGAAATTTGCCTCGTTACCATATGAACCTAAATTCACCTGCAGCCTATATACAATTTTAAAAAATATTAATATCAATTTGGTTCATAATTCTAAAAATAAACTACAGATGCTTTTGGGGAACCCCAAAGACAAAATCGATAATAACGAAAAGTCAGGAATATACGAAATAAGTTGTAAAGATTGTGATCAAAAGTATATTGGGCAAACAAAAATATCTACATATATTGACTAGATTTAAAGAACACATGGCTCATTTGAAATATGGCAGAACAGAAAAATCTTGTGTTGCCCAACACGCTTTTGACAACAACCATAGGATAGACTTAAATTATTTAATATCAATTAGAAATGTAACAAACCGTAGACAGTTGGATGGTTTTGAAAGTTTAGAAATCATTAAGTGTAACAATAGTATGAACAAAGACAGTTACGATTCAGTGAACCGTGGCAACAAATTTGGTATAAATAGTGCAAGTGTGTACGGTAGAATTTAGTTTTAATCTTCTCCTGAAGATGCCAACTTGGTTGGCGAAACGCTCGTCGAGAAAAGTGTAGTAGTTCGGTGTTTCGTGGAAAACGTCCAGTTTTTTTAAAATGCGTAATGAAGAAAGGGACGTGAAAAAAAATCTCTAGTTAAAAATTAACGGCCATAATGATACGAGATCTACGCACCTCCACCTCTCCCTGATCGATGACGTAGAAGTTGTCGCCCTCGTCACCTTGCTGGATGATCGCCTCCCCCGGCAGACAGGTCACGGGGAACATGGCGTCGAAGATGTCAGACCGCTCGTTCTCGTCCAGGTGGGAGAACAGCACGTTCTTCGCGATGGCCTTCGAGAGGGCGGCCATCGTCTTGTAGTCCTTCGGCACCACCTTCTTCACGTAGCTGGTGGCGTCCTCCTCGGTGACGGGCTCGGCGGAGATGCCGCCGCGGCGCCGCACGGGCTGTTGCGCGTGCGCCGGCAGCGGCGACAGGTCCTCCGTGTCCTCCGGCGATGCCGCCTGCTGTTTGGCATCTAGAGCTTGTTCCTGGAAGCGGGAAAGTGATCGGTTATTAGTGGGAGTGGCAAAAATGTACATATCGTTGATACATCGTTTATATCAGAGATTAAAGAGGAGGAAGATTGGAAGCACAGCGTTTCTAAAGTGACGCCATTTTCATCTTCAGAGGTACACTCGATTCCCTCTTAAGTCACCAAATCCGTGCATCATCTTCTCGCTTAAGTCGCTAAATTTATTCTCTCTTAAGTCACGTTTAAAAGCAATCATAACCTCAACTTTTTCATGTTTTTAGTTGCAAAAAAGACATTTTTAGAAATTGTACCACAATACTTACTATAATGAAAAATGAGCCAGCTGAACGAAAAAATCAACGTATACCAAGTCGTACGTGACAAAGTTCAATTTTCCGCTTGAGTGAATATTTTAAAGGTTAAATATTTTAAAAAGACACCTAACCTATTTTAAAGGTTAGGTGTCTATATTTAATGTATTACACAATCATTTTTTTCAATAAAAATTGTACATATTCATGCGAGAATCCAATTTCCAAACGTAGTTCTAAAACTTTTACAGGCGGCGACTTAAGAGGGAGAGTTTCGTGACATAATAGGGAGAAACGTGGTGACATAAGAGGAAATGTGAATTAAGCGAAGGTGACTTAAGAGGGACTCGAGAGTAATATTTTTTAACCGGATAAAATGTATAAGGTGTCCCAATTTAATGTCTTGCTGCAGATGTTTTGGATTACTAAGCTACTGTTGGTGCACTGTGGTAGTTATTAAACTTCAACAGAGTGTGCTTGAAGGTGGAAAAATTATGATGAAAATGAGTCAAAAATCGGTTTGCGCAGGCTGATTCTAGATTAAGCTGATCCCTTTCGCGTTTTATCCACATTTTTTGGATTTTAACCCTTTGCAATACAGTACGTCGTATACATCAACTTTTTCTTCGAGAACTTAGCATTTTTAGAAATAAAACTATCGTAAATAAGTTTATTATATCTTGTAAATACAGTTCTTTTATTTAAAAAAACTTACTCGACAATATTCCATTACTAAAAATTAAAATTCATATGTTATAAAACACTTGGAATTTATCAAAATCCAAAAATTGTATTTTCTCGTAGAAACAAATTTTCAACTTATTTATGAAAGTTAAACAACTTCAGAATAAAAGCTCATAATAAGTCTCGCTTTGAACTGTCAAATTTAAAATGTGATTTTAAAATCATAAATTATTTTTATTGGAAAAAAATTGAATATTTTAAACCACTTTTAGCTTACCCCAAGGTTAACGACGAGGAAGTAGTGGTGATATAACCCTATGTTTCTTTTTGTATTTGTATATTTTTAATTGTTTTTTGTATTTTCCGTATTTTTTTTTGTATTCGTATTTGTATTTTTTTTGTACTTTTGTTTTTTTTTTTTTGGTATTTTTTGTTTTTAATTTTTTTTTGTAATCTGTATAATTTTTTTTTGTATTTTTTTGTTTTTAATTTTTTTTTGTGTTGTTTTTATATTTTGTATTTTTAAGTATTCAAATATAATATACGTTCAAATAAGTAATGACAATAATAAATTAAATTAGAGGTGTAAGGACGAAAATCCAGTAGCTGCTTTTCGCATTACATTATTTATTTTATAGGATTCCCAGGTTTTTAAAAATTTGCGATGAACAGCTTTGCCACATTGTTCTGACCAAAACTCAAAAATCACATGAATTTTTAGTCTCCGAAAGATTTTCAATGCTTCCTAATGCTTGGCCCAGTTCCTGTATGTAAGAATCTAGTGAGGATTCAATTTTCCCTGAAGTAAAACAACAATCTACAACTTTATTCACTGCTTTATAAGCAGTAATATACGGTAAAATTTTAAGTAGAATAACTTAAGAAAACAAAAAATATATATACAAAAAATACAAAAAAAAATTAAAAATACAGATTACAAAAAAAAATATACAAAGAATACAAAAAAAAATATGGGGTTATATCACCACTACGTCCTCGTCGTTAACCCTGGGGTAAGTTAAAACTGGTTTAAAATATTCACTTTTTTTGAAATAAAAATAATTTATGATTTTAAAATTACATATTAAATTTGAGTAAATTCAAAGCGAGATTTGTTATGCTCTTTTATACTTTCTTAAAAAATAAATTGAAAATTTATGTTTGTACGAGAAAATTACAATTTTTGGATTTTGATCATTTCTAAGTGTTTTATAACAAATCAATTTTAATTTTTAGTAATGGAATATTGTCGAGTAAGTTTTTTTAATTAAAGAACTGTATTTACAAGAAATAATAAACTTGAGGCATAAAGCTTGAAAAAATGAGGTTACTTTGTTTTTGAGTCACTTGGTATATTCTTAAAACATAAATAATATAACTATTTTGTATTCACAAACATTTCTCTCAGTGTAGAACATTTTCAAGCATACTAGGTTTCTTCATATATACGTATATAAGTATGCACAAGAAGGAAATTGATTCTGCAACATTAAAGCTACAAACGCCTCGTTTCTATTGCTTCTGTGTAGATACGTTCCTCCATATTCACTAGTCTTATTGAATCATGTCTCCCATTTCCTTTGATACTGAACATCTCGGAAGCAGTAGCTACTTAGATTAGTATTAATTCCTAATGTACCTTCATGCATACATCTATACATTAAAATCATAACTATGATATTAAAATCTTTTCACGCCCATATAGAAGAGTGTTAGTTTAGTTCACACGACAAACAGAGTCTGTCACATAAAAACGTGTCGCCGATATTGTCCAATCTCTTTAAATGTTGTCAAAGTGTTATTATCTCTTTGATGCACATACCTAATAAACGGCCCAGTCGTCATTAGTAAAGAGACATCCAAAAAAACGTCATCAACTCTGGCTATGAACGAGAGAGATGGAAATAGCGGTCATGTCTAAGCTTTTCGGTTATGTCAAACGTTTGACAAGTGACAATTTGTAAAATAAACAATGTCTGTCATATGATGTGACTGTCTTGACAAGTAAATAAGATTATGAATTCGATTAAGAATAGAAATACGTCTTTTTTCTCGGCCAACTTTGATGACGTTTTTTTTTTTTGGATGTCTCGTTTAATATTGAGGCAATACAACAACGTTGAGGCATACTTTTCACCAAATTTGTGGCATATCCCTTTGGAAACAACCGCCATATCTTACGTGCTCGTGATAGCTGGGTCAGTGATATAACACGTGTTCCACGTTGCTTCTTTAAGATTCACATCTGCTGGCATCTGGTGATTGTGAAGGCCAGGCAGTGTTGATATCATGCTCAGCTTTCCACTGCACTCAAAGGTTATTACGATGTCATTATCTTCTTGTAGGATCCAGCCATCATTGTTTCTGTCAAACCACTTCTTTGTTGGTGTCAAAAGGCCCTTCTGGTACAATCGTTTCATTCTTCCAGAGTTAAGGACCGATCTGTGTACCAGATGATTCCGTTCTACTGAACTGGCAGCAGATTATTGGGTGTAATTCCCTCATTAGTACAAGAATTTTAGGTTTTGACCTCAAAAAAAAAATCGTGTAGTCGTGAAATTTACAGGTTTTGTTCAGAATTTTGTGCTCTTTTCAAAAATGTCGGTTCCAGAAAAATCCCATGGTAGGCTTTTTGTATAGTGCTGCCAAAACTCAAAATTTCGAAATTTTCAAAATTTTATGACTTTACGCGCTATTTTCTAGTATGATGCAACAAATTGGATTAGTTTGAGTACAGAATAGTCTAAAATTAGTAACCAAATAGTTTTGTATGAAAAATTGCAGTTCCGACTAGAGCTGTCAACGCTATTTTTCATACTTACAGCCATTTTTTGTGCTGCCCGATCGTGTGCGTTTCCGCTGACTTTGATAGCTACTAGGCGTCATTATTACAAAAATAGAACGCTATGGCTGAAAAAGAGGACTTTAAGCTAATGAATATAGTGCTGTCAAAGAAAATTCGAATGCCTTGAACATAGAGCTGTAAAGATTTTCGTATTTCTTTCATTACAAACGACCGCTTTCACTGTGTTCCACGTGCTACTCTATGTATTTTATTCTATTTTTGCTTGGTTGAAGTGTTGACCAGTTGTGAGTTTAACGCGGCATAGTGCTGTTGACATCGCAAACTCGGTCATAATATTATTAATTTCCAAGATAGTTGGATATGGAGGAGTGTCAGTTTTCCATTAGTGAACTTGTAAGACGACTAATTGAAGCAGGTGGTAAGTGTCATATGATTTTAATTTCGCATGCGTTTAGAAGTTTAGAGGTATCCTTAAGACGATCGCAAAGCCCGTCGTTCTTCAGAACACTCACTTTCTTGATAGTCGATAAGCCACTTTCGACAACAACACTTGACTTATCCGCAGGAGGTAACCCATCACCAACAAGTGCACACAATAAGCAATGCTCCATTTCCATGCAAAAAAAAAACAAAAAAAAATGTATCTTGTAAATTAATAATATTATGATCGAGTTTGCAATGTCAACAGCACTATGCCGCGTTAAACTCACAACTGGTCAACACTTCAACCAAGCAAAAATAGAATAAAATACATAGAGTAGCACGTGGAACACAGTGAAAGCGGTCGCTTGCAATGAAAGAAATAGGAAAATCTTTACAGCTCTATGTTCAAGGGATTCTAATTTTCTTTGACAGCTTTAAGCATTCATTAGCTTAAAGTCCTCTTTTTCAGCTATAGCGTTCTATTTTTGTGTAACAATGACGCCTAGTAGCTATCAAAGTCAGCGGAAACGCACACGATCGGGCAGCACAAAAAATGGCTGTAAGTATGAAAAATAACGCTGACAGCTCTAGTCGGAACTGCAATTTTTCATACAAAACTGTTTGGTTACTAATTTTAGACTATTCTTACTCAAACTAATCCAATTTGTTGCATCATACTAGAAAATAGCGCGTAGTCATAAAATTTTGAAAATTTCGAAATTCTGAGTTTTGGCAGAACTATTCAAAAAGCCTACCATGGGATTTTTCTGGAACTAATATTTTTGAAAAGAGCACAAAATTCTGAACAAAACCTGTAAATTTCACGACTACACGATTTTTTTTGAGGTTGCAGTGAATTTTTGCTTATAATTCTTGGACTACATCTTGTAATGAGGTGTAATGGCTTGAAAACACACTGCTATTCCGATAGACAACGGACTACTCTTTGTGCTCTCACAAAGCACCTTACCTGCCTCTTGTGACGTTCGATTGACGCGGTGATCCACCGGCTATCGTACAGACCAGAAAACATATCGGTGACACGTTCTTACGTGACAGACTGTATATGTATGTACAAACAAACATGCATAGAGTTCTGAACTTCATCAGTTGTAGATCACGTCAATAGTATGTATAGAAAATCGGATTTACCGAGGCCGGTTTTCGTACGGCTTCTTGAATCTAATATTTTCAAGATGGATGGAGTTTATTTCTAAAAGACACGGTGTCTATTTACAATATAATGTGTATCACCTGCGTTGACGTATTACAACGCAGAGAAGCAGTAAGATGGATGCAAAATTAAATTACCTACGTGCCGGATAAACGTACGGAAGCATCTCGGAAAACTTAGTTGTACATTATGCATAACGCAAAATCCATAGGGACGTGTAAGGTCCTGATTTACGCGTATTCGGCTTTGATCCTTTACATAGTCTATTCCCTGCGTTTATGGAAATACCAAAGTTAGATTACTAAAATGATTGATGAGCTGTGCCAACAGAATACGTACATACATATATAATGCATATATTACTTTTTTTTTACAAAAATATATGTACGATGTAGGTAGATTTTGAATAGCAAGAACATAGAAGAACATTATTTCACCCTCGTCACCTATCACTACCCCCATCAAGGTCAATCTTATGTTTTTTACATGAATTTTAAACAAAACCCATTCTAGAAAGATAGTTATCCAAATTCACATCGTACCTGCCTACCCATTTCATATCAGTTTAGTCCAATTCTATGTAAAATAATTTTCCATTTCAACCAACATTTTCACTGAGTTTTTTAATACATTTACAGTACATTACATTTTTTTGTTAGTTTGTTTTTTTGAACGGGACCAAAGTCGATATGGTTTCATACAATAAAAACAATTAGTAGGTATTATCAGTTGCAGAGAATGATCAATGTTTATGTTTTTTTTTTTTACCATCACATTGTTAAAATGTTTGAATATTTCATTGATCTTCCTCCATACAAAAGTGCGGCTAAATGAAACGATAATATAAAAATGTCCATTAGGATAGATTTCTTGTGTGTGTTTATTAAGCGGTCTACATACAGGGCATTGGTATAGGATATGACATAGCGCTAAATGTTTTTTCTAATTTATGTACTGGATTGAAAATTGTGCTAAATAAGTGAAACCGTGGTTTTTATGATTGGACTGTTACTTTTTTTTAGCTATACATATGCAAGAGTTCCATAACTACCTACATTTCATAAGCTCTTTTTCGATTTATTGACCATTTCTCTTCGAATTTAATTCACTTGCATCATATTAATTTTTAAAATTCTTACTGAAAATATTTTTGAAAGCTCAAGAATTAACTTTAGTCTTCATTGTTTCGTGTTATTTTTTTTAAATTTCCTGCCATCATGCAGAATGGACCACAAAAGCATTTTTATGATATAAAAATGTTACCCATACATAGCGAATGTTATGGCAGACACTGTATATTTTAACAATTTATACACAGTGGCTATAGTCGCCAGAAAACAATAAAATTATTCAGAATTGTCACACTGTAGTCTAAAGTATCACACTGTCTAAAGTATTTGATTGTTTTCTGGATGTTCAGATATTCAAAGTTAGTAAAATTGTATTTGAAATAAAGGAACAACTTAATTTAGAAATAAAATGAAAACGATTGAGTTTAGGCATAGACAATGTAACAGGAAGTTATCCTTTTCTTCAGAGCCGAATATAAATTCGTTAGGAAAATAGGGGGGTTCTAGAAATTCTATAGTTATCGTTATAAAGTCTAGCGTAGGTGGTGAGAGGGACGGTCTTATTCCCTCACTACCTTCGATGCGTATGTAGTTGCATCTTATCTGTCGTCTCACTTGTATTTGTCATTTTTCATAACTGGCTGTTGTCTGATGTACGACTAGAGTTGCCACCTCAGAGAGACCGCTGACCCGGAGATTGGTGTCCGCGGCGAGAGGTGGGGGGTAAAGCAGCGCGCAATATTTGAAAAAGGCGATTTTTGTGCCGAATTGTGTTTTTGAAGAAACACAATTGGTTGAGTTGTGTTGAATACGATCTTCGTGAAGTAATAAATATTATTTATAAATTAAATAGATTTTAATTAATTAATTTAACATTAAATTAACATTTTAGGTTACATTTTTTGGTGATGCTCATATTTCCTTCTTGTTTTATTATTAATTTCTTCATATTCTGTGTCCTGTAAAAAAATATTTTGAAATTGTATATAAAATACTGTGTAATAAATACATCGAATAAGTATACCTTGTGTTGTTTCCATTGATATATTTTATTTGCATAGGTTTTTTTAAGAGATTCACTTGGTTTGGTTGTCTCTAGATTGAACGATGTACCGATACTCTCCTCTAGAGACAGAAACGCGCCAGAATTCAAACAAATAATCTATATTTTAAACGACATATACATGAAACTATTATATATGATTCACAATTATATAAATTTATAAATACAAATTTCAATTTCAAAGCTGACCCGGAGAATAATGTAAGAAACCCGGAGCCCGGAGATACTTCGTGGAAACCCGGAGTCTCCGGGTCATTTTCATGGAGGTGGCAACTCTATGTACGACATACTTATGTAAAGAGTTAATCTAACCTAATATTTCACTAGACGTTATCTGCCAAAAACATGTAGTCGTCTTTTTTAAAATGTAAGGGACATACTTTCATTTTCGGGGTAACTTATTTCACTTTTAAAGCGATTTTCCAAGCCATTGATCAACTTTTGTTTGACTTTGGGAACTGACTGCCACAATTTATTAAATAACAACGATCTTTGTATAAACTTTTATAACGTGGAAATAAAATTTCAACGCCCACAACGTTTCTTTTATGTCATTAAAAGAGGAACTGATCTCAATTCCAAAACAAAACTGCAAACGACAAGAGTATTTTAATGCTTACTACTTTGACCGCGAGATGTCGTTCCAGCCAATGTCAGATCGCAATAGGACATTACATAGGATTACAAATATCTTTAGAACTCATCGTGGAATCCAAAAATGCAATAATAACGAGCCATTAAAAAAAAATATATCAAAGCCGGCCAGTAAAAACGGTAAAAAACGGATTTATATTCTTAATCTTAAGGGGGGATATACAATTAGACGCAAAAAAACGCATTTTTCAAGTATCATTTTTAACTAGAAGTTTTTATCCAAATAAGTTGAAACTTTGTGGGATTGTTTATTGGTCCTTATAGCTTAAAAAAACACTTCTTATTTTTTTTATTTTAAACAAAATGGCGGCTGCACGGTGGAGCCTACGGAACCCTTGAATTTCGTTTATGGTCGCTCTGCACGCCGTAATTTTTATCTGAAACAGTCGGTCAATAAATTTTACGTTAATTATACTTACAGTTAGTCGCTGAATTAAAGCAAAATGATTAAAAAATAAAATTCGAAATTTGATGCGTTTTACGAAAAACAAAATCTTTTTTTTTCACCATTTTAACGATAATTTTCACACTTAACGATAAAAAATTAAAAGGGTCCCCTCATTCGACTGCCTCAATATATCTGCTGCGCGCGAAAAAAGACGTCTTCGAAAAACGTCCAAAACGAACAGAAGGACTTCGAATTTTAAAATGGGTGTTTTAGGAGCGTATTCTACGGGGAATTTGCTAACTTTTTATGCAAAAAAAAATCGATTTTTTTGGTCATTCTAATTGTATATCCCCCCCTTAAATTTATAACCTTATTTAATTGCCAAGGTTGTCACATTATGTGAAAGTCGTTATTTATTTTACAATTGTGAGAGCCATTTGTCAAAAGTTTGACAACAACAAAGTTTCTCTCCGAGATTCGACGTAACCGCTATTTCCATCTCTCTCATTCACACCCTCGTTAATAGCCACATTTGACGAGGTTTTTTAATGGCTCATTATCTAGGGCGTTCCGTTTAAAACAGGCATGTTGACATGTATTTCCTGTATCGGCTTTGTCGGCTTTACTCTGCCGCCAAATTTTCAGCACTTTAAAAGAATTTTGTTGTTTTTAAATCGGGTATTTTATAAAATTACCCAGCAACGGGTTATGTATTTTTTAAACAACCAGATAATACAGATAAAAACTGATATTTCTCGAGTTCACATTAGTTAACTCGTATTCAGTTAACACAAATTATTCGATGGTGCCCTATCGAGGTTAAACACGGCGACATACATTTAGGTCACGTGAAGCGGTGAGGGAAGAATGAGGGTCCAATGAAGTTGTTAGTCCTGTAAGGACTTCCGTGTTGCGACTCCTTGACTAGAGATCCTTTCATGTAAATAGAGGCGTGATTGTGACGCGGTAGGTCGTAAAGATAAATCGGCGGCGCGAGCTGCCAGAACTGCTGCATTCAGCGTTTTTCAGCATCGATTTTATACACACATACAGTGATGGCCAATAAAATAAGAGTGCCAAACAAAGTTCACCAAAATTCAATTAATTTCGTGAGTTCTTGATCAGATAAAATAAATTAATTCACTTCGTGTGCACACACCTTTAGGTTTCATTGCTGGAGTATTGTAAACCAATTTAATGTTTCTTATTTCCGTACACAAAAACTTGTTTACGGTTTGAGCCAAATTCCACTGGACAAAAAAATAAGAGTGTTTTTCTTTTATGCCCATTGCTATTCGCATGGCAATTTCGTGAAGAATATAGTAAATATTAGCCAATATCACACATGGTACTCGAGAGCTATAGTGAATAATGAGTCGCGCAAAGCATTGTACACCTGAAGAAAGGCGTCTAATCTTATAATTAAGAAGTCAAAACAAGACATACGCTTTCATTGCTAACGTACTGAAACGATCACCATGTGTTATTGCAAAGGTTTTAAAAGAACAAAATGTAACAGAAAAAGCACCAAAAAGGAGAGGCCGTCCGAGAAAAACAACACGCAAACTTGATAATCGTGTAGCACGTGAAGTTGGTAAAGATCCCTTTTCGATATCTGTTTACGCCTCTCTGTTCTCTTCATAATCAAATAATCATATTTCGTTGTTTTGTCTACTGCCTCATAGATGTCTCTAATAGTATTCCATATACATCCAATTTTTTGTTAGAAAAACGTACATTAATAGAAAAATATTCTAATAGAAAGGTTCAATTCATATAGACATATTCCCATAGAAAGATTCAATAGTTTTATAGTGACATTAGCAAATAGTACAAGTGCATTTTGGTATAGTTATAGTTATAGTAATTTAGTCGTAATAAACTAGAATAATCAGCGAGATTCCTTTCATTCCCTGTCCTTCCTATCTTGCTGGTTTTCTCCACGAGCCAATGACAACTTTGTGGTGGTAAGTTTATTTTCTTTTTTATTTTAATTTTCACTTAGTATAACTTGTTTAGTTAAGATTTCATTGCAAACACAACAACATCTGTGACTATAAAAACGAGATTGTGCTTAAACGTTAGTACCCGGACAATAAGAAGAGGCTTAGAAGAAAGAAAATTGTATGGTAGAGTTGCCAGAAAAGTTCAATTCCTAAGTAAGAGAAATAAACAGCAAATATTGAAATTTGCTCGAGACAATGGTAACCCAAACTATCAATGAAATTGGCACAGCATTCTTTTCAGTGACGAAACATAAATAAATATCTTTGGATCAGATGGAAGATTGTATGTACGAAGACGTAAGAATGAGGAATTCAACCCAAGAAATACTATTGGTACAGTTAAACATGGCGGAGGAAATGTTAAAGTGTGGGGCTGCTTTTCTTATAATGGAGTGGACCCTATATTTAGGATTAAAGAAACTATGACTAAAGAAATTTATTTGCACATCTTGCAAACAGTCATGCTACCCTATGCGGAAGAAAATATGCCGTTAAGATGGGTGTACCAGCAAGATAATGACCCCAAACATACGGCACGCAGTTGAGCAGTGGTTTACAAGCAATCAAATATAAGTTTTAGAGTGGCCCTCGCAGTCACCAGACTTAAATCCTATTGAGAATCTTTGGAAAGAGTTAAAAAACCGAACTGCTTGTAAAAAATCGGCCAACAAAAATATGCTGTGGGAAGAAGTTAAGAAAGCATGGTATTCCATACCTGTAGAAAGTTGCAGAAAATTGATCGATTCTATGCCAAGGAGATGCGAAGCTGTTCTTAAAAACAAAGGCCATTCTACAAAGTACTAATGTAGTAACAATGTAGTACTAATATTATCAGGATTTGTAACAGTTATTTTTATTCGCGGCTTTCTTTGTACAACACTCTTATTTTTTTGTCCATGTTTAATATCCCTTCGAATTTATTATGTATTTATATATTTGAATAAAATATACTTAAGTTTAAACTAAAGGCGTTTTTTCCCTTAGAGAGTGGTATTATAAACTAAAAATAAATATTTAATTTTTTAAATGTGCTGCAAATTAAATGCTGTGAAATAACTTGAATAAAATCACTTCACTCTTATTTTTTTGACCACTACTGTACATACATATGTACATATTTTCGCGTTATAGAGGAGCACAGAACCATCATTTACGTAACGTATTTTCTACTTCAAATAGAGAATTATTATGAAAAATATGTTGAAACGAAAATTTAGAAAAAATAATATTCATTTATAATACAATTGTATAAAGAAACATTATGTCTAGTTCCTATGCAAATATTACATATTACTTTCAGCAGTTTTCTTTAAAAAAAATTGCGTCAAAACAGTGTCTAAACTTTTTACAATTTTTACCAAAACCATTTCAACAATTTTACAGGTTTTGTCTCAATTGCCACCTTTGGCGATAGAGATGGAGATCTATTACGCTACGATATACGAGGTGTGTAAATTAATTAATGAGACTGGCAACGTAGCGCCCGATCTAGCAACACTGCGGAGACGGGACTTGGAAGGACGGTAGGTTAACATGTAATGCACAGTCAGTACAAGTTTGATCTTGTTAGTCGTTTGTTTGTTCTTTGTGGGTGTTTTAGTAAACCGGTTTTATTCTAGTACGTTTTAAAAATGAGTGACATTAATTTTGAGCAACTGTGTGTGCTATTAGTTTTTGCTTCAGAGTTGGACAAAGCGCAACGGATACTTTTGCAAAACTTCAACACGCCTACGAAGACAGTGTTTTTTCAAGAGCCCAGATGTTTCGGTGAGAAGGAAGAGTCGATTGAAGATGAACCATGCAGCGGAAAAACTGATGAAAATGTCAAGAACTGATGAAAATGTCAATAGAATACACTATCTTGTGCGTTCAGATCGTTGGTTGACGACAAGAATAATCGGGGAAGAGTTAAATTTGAATCACACCACTGTTCATCAGATTTTGACTAACCAATTGGGGATGAGAAAAATCTGCGCAAAAATGGTTCTAAAAAAACCTTTCGCAGGAACAAAATGATATCAGGAGAGAAATGTGTCTTGACTTTTTGGAATAGATTGAAAATGATCACCATTTTATGAAACGTGTCATTCATTACTGGTGATGAGATTTGGGCGTTTGAGTACGACCCGGAAACCAAGCACCAAAGCATGGAGTGGCACACTTCAAGCTCTCCAAGACCCAAAAAGCAAGAATGAGCAAGTCGAAGATCAAATGCATGCTGATTTGCTTTTTTTGATAGTCAGGGAATTGTCTACAAAGAGTTTGTACCTCCAGGCCAACAGTTAATCAACACTTTTACAGAGGTTCTTGAAAAATTTCGAAAAAGGGTTATGCGCGTGAGACAAAACATCAAGAACAACTGCATATTGCATCAGGACAATGCGCCTTGTCACACAGCCATTTCAGTAAAGGAGTTTTTTGCCAGTAAAAACACTTCTGTGGCTCCTCAGCCTCCTTATTCGCCTAACCTAAGCCCTTGTGACTTTTTTTCTCTTCCCGAGATTGAAAAATCACGGAAAATATCAAGGGACGTCATTTTGGGACCATAGAAAACATTCAAACGACTATAACCGATCAGCTGAAGGTTATTCCAGTACATGAGTTCCAGCACTGCTATGAGCAAAGGAAGAATCATCTCCAGCGCTGTGTTTCTTCCCAATGAAGTTATTTTGAAGAATTGAATTGTAATTCAATTAGAATAAAATATTTAAAAAAAAATCAGTCTCATTATTTAATTTACACACCTCGTAGATCTAGAGCGCTTCGAGAAGTACAATCCGTTATTGTTTGTGGATAATCTCTCGGGTATGGTCGTATTATTTTGTGCTACGTTCGTTGTGTGCAATTTGCAAAGCCAAGCTAAGCTATTCTGGGTGTACTGTACATACTTATCCTTCTTATATATTTATGAATATTGTTTTCTTCTTATATAAGATTCTCCATAAAAAGTTTTCTAATTTTTAAAGTTGTCAAGTATACATTGTCAGCTGTTTACAAAAACAGTGAATTTATTGATGTAATGTACGTTTCCAGAAGTAAGCCAAAGAAACGATTGGACAATATCAGCAATTTATATGCACAATTAAAATCACGAGTTATTTCGAACGTTTTGAAATCAGATTTAAAATTGGCGCATCCGTCATTTTATAGAGCGCGTCTATAGAGTTAAATGTAGAACTAGAATTCTGTATCAAACACTATGTTAAATGCATTTTTTTACAATTCTAGAATGGTACATGAAATTTTCTATATATTTTTAATTTATAATTCAGTAATTAACAGTAATTTTTTATTTTGCAATAAGAGGTGATTTATTTTTTCGTTAACCATTAGCGTTTAATATTTGACCAGAAGTTTAACGTCCTACCTTTCAATATCCTTTGGTTCAATAACATTGATATTTCCTTTTTTTTTAATTTGTAATATGGTTCAGTGTATTCAGTGTACTGCATTATCCGTTGTAGTCCTTTTTCTTTTGTTCGATGTTGTTATAACCCTATTTTTTTTTAACAAAAACGAGTAAATGCTAACTAAGTTGAAGTGAAAGAGGATAACAATGCGAACGAATAACGAAGTTTTTCTTGGGTGGGGTTTTATCGTGGAAACGGAGGTAATTGGATCGTTAAAAATATATGCAACGTTCTTATTTCAAAGGGTCTTTAATTAAAATATGAATTTTATATCTTCCTGTATTGTCTTGTAAGTTATGACTACCTGCGTTCCCAGTAAGAAAAAAAACGTGCAGCTTTCTAAACAAATTCACTTACATTAAATTATGTTGACTGATAACATAACCAAAGTAGCAAGATTTAAGGACTGTTATTTGAATCATTTTAAAATAATTTGCTAATCCAGTAAATGGACATAACGTACCTGTTATTTTAAGTGTAGCAGATCACTGAGAAAATAAAAAAAATGCATAAATTGGCTTAGAACGTTTTGAAACCTTGATATCTGAATGTCGATGGAATAAAAATTGTCGGTATGTCTGTCTGTTAATCCTTTTTTGTGCACACGATAACTCGAGGACAAGATTTCAACTTGAAATTTGGTACATACCTACATATCATTATGGGTGGAAATAATACAAAAAATATTTCGAAAACCTCGATATATCAATGCCGAGCGAATAAAAGTTGTCGGTATGTCTGTCTGTGAATCCTTTCTTGTGTACACAATAAATTCGAGGATGAATTAAGATTTCAGCTTGAAAGGACCCCACTCATTTTTTATCGAAAGTGGCCCCCGGTGAAATTGGCTGGGGGTTGATATAGTGTGTTGTTTCTCTTGACCACATGATCATATGTTCTCATGGGTACCAAGTTCAAAAATGCTTAGTTTTCCAGATATTAGAGGTTAAAATGCCACTTTTCGGCATCTCGACGCTTATAGCATATATTGTTATAATGAACCGGGAGAGTTCTCTGTGAGTTTCCGGGTTTTCGTTTTTGGTACCTGATTCAGTTCAGTGTAAAACTCCATAGGAATATCCTGCGTTGCCGTGACGACGGGAATGGGAATGGCATTCTACTGCGCATACGCCGGCTCTGGAGCATTTTCGGGAAGGGGTCAGTGCCGTATGCAGCACGGGAAAGAAATACACGCGTATATAATTTACGAGGCACTTAAAAATATGGTTTGTACTTCCATTATCATAGAGTTTTATATGCGCTGCCGCACACATTTCCGTACCTTACTTGAATCGCTTATTTGAGAAACCCAATATGTCCAAATCATGGATTTTGACATTTTGTTAAAAATCGTGCTTTGAGACCATTTCCCGTCGTTTGCTTTAGAAACCAATGTGAGTCAGCCCTCATCTCTGCAAAGTGAAAGTGCGCTTGTCTCGTTTATTTGAGAAAGCCAACATGTGTGACGCATATTGGGTTTCTCAAATAAACCATCAGCCAACAGTTACATATATAGAGATAAATATGTCCAAGGACGTCCAGCATTTGTATATTTTCTCTGATGGATGCGGTGGACAAAACAAGAATCATTGCCTTTTTAGAATGTGCGCTGGACTGGTTGAAACTGGACGATTTTCCAGTGTAAATCAATATTTTCCTATTCGTGGACATTCCTATATGGCATGCGATTGCGACTTTGGTGTAATAAAGAGTAACATTATGAGACATGACAGGATTTATACCATGAAAGAGTATATCGAACTTATCGTAACATCAAGTAAGCAGGATAAATTTTCAGTATTTTGGATGAAAGATAACACCATAATAAGAGATTTTAAATTATGGTGGCCAAAGTACTATAAAAAAATTGCCTTTCCAAAGAATCTGCAGAAGCAGCTACTTACCTCTGATGCCAAAAAACAGAAAATACCTTTCGGGATAGTTTCTTATACACACTTTTTACATAGCCGAGACTAACCAGGCTGCGTTGTGGCTAAACCGTTCATTGATTGATGGGTATCCTACAGCTTTCCTATTTTATCTCGATGAGCGTAACTTCGCACTAGAGCGCAAGATTTACTACCACTCCAGCCTACCCCAATGTAAGAATTCTCATTAAAAAGAAGAATATGGACAATATAAAGAAGTTTCGACTATATCTTGACATGGAATCAGAAGAAATAAAAGATTTCTATGAGGAATTTTTTCCTGGCCTGTTACTGATGCTACTAAATAAGAAGATGGTGGTTTTGATTTATCTTTCTGTAGTTTCTAAAGATTTATACCTCGCTTTATGTTTTAGTTCATTAAAATGTGTAAGAAAGATGCAAAATAATGGAGTATTTCATTATTTTTTTTGAGGAACCCAACATGTCCAAATATTTTTCTGCCAAAAATGAAAAAAAATGTTGTTGGCATGCATTTAATTTGTATTAAAAAGAACGTAATAATTTATGTTTAAAACAATTGTAATATCGCAGAATTCAATTTTTCAGTAACAAGTCAAAAAAACAAGTCAAAGTTTTCTTTGATTTCGTCAAAACGTGCTTTTTGGACATATAGGGTTTCTCAAATAAGCGATTCAATTATAATGCAATTGCGCATGTATAATAACTTAAGTAACAACTCCTTGTCAATAATGAGTTACCAGATCAAGAAAAAAGAAATAGAAAAATGCGTATATGTTTTGGTAACCTTCTTATTAAGGGGGTAGTCTGCCTTTATTTTTTCAAAAAATCATTTTTTTTTGTTTTTCAAGTTTTATGTAGTATTTACCTACATATAGAAATAAGGTAGAAACCGTTCTTACCGAGAAGATGTAGAAAATTGCAGTACAGTGAGAGGCTCTGAAGCGCGCGCAACGCCCCTTGTGAGCCCAGTTTAAACGCTCGTAATGTAATAATGTAGGTTAGTTGCCTCTCTATATTTTAAAATATGTATAGTCTCGATTTCTGAAGTCGAAGGTATATTGTATGGAGCAGGCATCGCCGATTGCGGGTAAGACATAGTTTTATAAGAACGTTTTTTTTAAGGACGAAAACTTTAAACCCGTTTTTCTCAAAGCAACGTTTTTTGACCTGGCGACCACGATTTAGAAAAATCTACTGCACCCATGTTCACCAAATACGTAATTTTGACCCGTACTAGAATTAGATTATTTTAAGAACACTCTTTTGGGACCATAGAAAACATTCAAACGTCTGTAACCGACCAGCTGAACGCTATTCCAGTATATGAGTTCCAGCATTGCTATGAGAAATGGAAGAACCGTCTCCAACGCTGTGTGGCTTCCTAAGGAAGTTATTTTTAAGGGAGGAAATACAATTAGAGGGTCCAAAAAATCGATTGTTTTTTTTACCTAAAAAATGGTAAATAAAGAATATGCATGCAATGTTTTAAAATCAAATTCAAAGCCCTTCTATTTTTTTTGGTCGTTCTTCGAAGAGAGGGCGTAGTACGCATTTCGGTGCTGTCGACCCAGGGGACCTTTTGTCTATTGTGTCCTCTTTTGAAATACCCTGGGACGAATTTATATAGGCTCGCCAAGAGCTTCAGCAAAGTAGAAATGAATTTTAAGAATTTGAAGGCCTATTATATGCCCCTGGCATCGTTGATTAAGGCGTAAATGGTGTCATTTTCAGATAGATAAAATTTTAAACGCGTTTTTCTCGAAACAACATTTTCAAAATTGGTGGAAGCGACAACTCAAAAACGAATCGTCCGATTTGGCTGAAATTTTGAGAACTTCTTCTTTATATAATTAGTTTGTAAAATTAAAAAATTTAAAATTTGATGGTGCAAAATTGCAAAAAATGACCGAAAAAAATCGTTAAATTCACATTTTTTTTCGGAAAAACGTCTGTCAATCGTCGAATTTTGATTTGTTTTTTTTTTACTTTTTTTTTGGTTTACTGACAAATTGTAACTATTTTTTACGTAAATTTATTTTCTAGGCTGTTACAGATCAAAATTACGACGTCCAGAACTTCCACCGTTTTTTTATAGATCTACTTTGCGCCATCATACAGCCGCCATTTTGTTAAAAAAAAAAAACAAAACAAAACATTTTCGTATACTTCCAATCTTCATTAACAAATGTACAAACTTTCATTACGATCAAATAATAACTTCTTGATAAAAAACATTAAATGTACAATTTTGACCTTTCTAATTGTATTTCCCCCCCTTTTACAGGAAACAATACTGTATTGTAATTCTATTCGAATAAAAATTAAAATCAGTCTCATTACTTAATTAACACACCTCGTATATGTCAACCCCAGCCAATTTAACCGGGGGCAACGTTCCTTAAGAAATGAGCGGGTTCCTTCGGTACATATCATAATGTGTGAAATGTCTCAAAGTGATGTAAAATGCTCTTTGGCCTGCGTTGAGGTAGATGAATTCAAACCTCACATTGCTAAATTCCTATTCTAATAATTTTTGAGATGTACATAACCTACAAAAATGTGAAAAAGTTTGACGTGAATGTGGTATAGAATATCGGATTTATTAATAGTAACAATATCTTAGAGCCTAAGGAAGATAACGACCCTGTAACGTATCAATTACAGAATGTTTCCCAACTAACTTTTAATGGAGTTACAAGTTTGTACGTGAGCGCGGAAGCTTCAAATACCACCCTTAATGGAGTTCCTTTACAGCGATTTCGAAGTTTTCTCAGACGCATTTGCCAAAAAGCAGCATTATAAAGTTTCGTGTTCGAATAACGTTGTTCATGCTTCAAAAAACGATATATAGAAAAAACAACATCTCAGATAACACCTTTATTATTATTACTACTTTCACGCACGTTCGTGTAAGACTTGCAGTTTGTATATCGCGAACACGCAAAAAATAAAAGCGAAAAAGATTGTAGATAGTTAGGTTAAACTTTGCTCGTTTACATTAAAGTGGTCGTATTTTGAAGGTGCCTTGTAAGTAAAACAGGTTACATGTGTACAGTCAGCCGCCGACAGTATTCATACATCCACTTTTTGAACGATGCTTAAGTTCTGAGAATTTTTGTACTACAGTATTGATTTTTTTTTGCTTCTGATAGGATTACAGCTTGTGAAATTCTACGTCTAATAAATCCAAGTTGAAGATAATATTTCGATAGTGTGAAAATATATCGCTAAAAAGAGTATACTGCGATGTTTTCAAAAAAAATTTACACTATTAGTACAAAATATACACGAAAGTTTTATTTGCATTACTGGGTAACTATTTGGCATCAATGTAATACGTGCAAAAAAGGATCATCAATGGTTTCATGTATCTTTTATGGGGCTAAAGGTTAATTTTGTAACATAACCTATACAAAAGTGGAATACTTTTTCAATTAAGTAAATCGAATATACATGCGGTCTATTTAAACTAACTAAGAGTATACACAATTTTGATCTATTAAGGCCTCTTTACAGTTTGCAATTTTTATTGCCATCAAGAAAAATTGTAACAATTTTTACTGCGCGCACGCGTATTTGTCTTTTATTTGTTAAGAAATTGTCCAAACTGGTATAAATGCGCGTGCGCGCAATAAGAATTGTTGCAATTTTTTCTTAATGTCTTAAAGTGGCCTTTAAAATAACAAGAATGAATAATCTTACTGACATAAAGTAAATAACACCATGACTCGAAACACTGTGTTAATATATTTTCCAAATCCATATGAATTTGGAAAAATAAAAAAATAGTTGTCGTGTTAACGCATTTTCTTTTAAAATCAATGGCAATGTTTTTTTGAGGCTTTTGGACAGGGCCGTATCCAAAGTTTTTTTGCGGAGTGTTTAGCGTAGAATATTATTTTTCAGCAAAACTAACAACGGTGAATATGCGGTGACCAACCTAATTATTACTTCTCATTTTGGGCCGTGTTTTAAATCCCTAAACAGCTACAGCCGTGCTTTTGGAACTGTATATGTACAATGGGCATAATATGCAATTCGGATTAAAACTTATTATCTCTGATATTGAGACATACATACATGCACAATTACATTTTGATATCTGCGATATTGACTTTTTGATGGAATTATTGTATTTACTAAGTTTACTAAGTTGCAATGTTGCTTAAAAGGTTGTGGAACTCGTTAATGTGTTTACTTACACTTTGAATTACTGAATAATTTGGGTTCCGAACGTGTGCTGTAACGCAGGGCCGGACTGGTAATCCGGAAAATGACATATGAGAAATCAAAGAGACAGGAGTAAATATGTGTTAATAATGTATGTGTATACCTATTGCTTGTGTCATTCAGAAACACCGACTGTCCTCATTGCTTCAGTAGTCTTTCTGCATTTATTCTCGTTACACGAATTTCGCACAATTGTTTGTATTACCAACAGTTTTTTGTTGTCACTAACATCAGTACATTATTATTTTTTACATCTACAGAGGACAATACACGTGTTACTACTATTTCTATACTTTTAGCCGCTGTTTGCAAAACCCGTTTATTAGCTGTCAATATCGGGGGAATTAACGACCTTATTACTGCAAAATATGTTGTTTCGTCCACTGTCAGCCACATAAATTTATTACGTATGTCTTCTTTGATATTTCCCATGACACGTTGATATGTCTTCTGTAAATATGTTTTACGCAATGTATGGCTACTAGGTAATGGAAAGTGGGATACATATTTGGCAATCTAAAAAAAAATGTCTAAAGTAAATATTGTCGACCACGTTCCACGCAAGGCTGCATTCGCAAAACATTATGCACAAATCAAACCAAAATTCCTCATTTCTAACCGTACCAAGTATATTATTTTGATGGATATTCGAATCTAAATGTCTTTTACACTCTCGGCTATAACGAAATATATATAGACGATTGCAAGGAATACATAAAATATACGATCCGTCTATTGTAAAATCCTTGTAATTTTCAAATCTATTCACAAATGGTATCGACTGTACCATTACTGCAGAAATCCACACAAAATCAGGTAATATGTAAATACAGTACACTAACTCGCGACAAAAAATTGTTTTCCATGCGGCGGTCGATCCGTTTACACCGCCACGCCGGCAGTTCGCTATCGGAATAGCTCGCTGTCTTACGGAGAAAATGTATTACAGAAGTCCTGGGTTCCCGCCAAGCCTCATTTAAGATAACATTCTACGAATGGACAGTGGCGTGGGTATTCAGGGGCAAGAAATATGCGCTTACTAATAATTTACTAAAAGCAATTTTGCACTTACATATAATAAAATTATGGATAAGAGCAACACATATACGAAATTCGGTAAAAGAAATTTTGTACAAAAGAATATGTACAATTACAGAAGACGGAAATTAATAAAGAGACATAAAAAAAAACGTCATCAACTCTGGCTATGAACGAGGGAGATAGAAATAGCGGTCATGTCGATGCTTTTCGGTTATGTCAAACTTTTTGTCAAAGTCACCATTGTAAAATAAATAATGGGTGTCATATAATGCAATAGATTTGATAATTAAATAAGGTTATAAATTTAAGATATAAATACGTATTTTGTAACTAGGCCAACTTTGATGACATTTTTTTTTTAGGCTCGATATCTAAAAAGGTAAATTTTAGAAGTATTCTTTTTTTAGTCATTTGGTTAATCACTGCTATTATTTTGTCCTCTTTATTGTCTCTATTTGCAGATATTCTCTATATCAGTGGCGGTGCGTGATATATCAGTTAGCCATATCTTGAAAACGACGCATAGGACCCACTTCACTTTTTAGGTGATGACTATACACCTCTTACAGAAAGGATTTATAGTGAAAAAACCGTCAGCAAAGTTTGCGAAAAAATTTTCAAAAACACTGGAGCACTCCCTGGGTTCTCAGTAACGCTCTGTGGAATATTTGCAGTATATTTTTTTCATAATCTAGAAACAAATATAAGACGTTTTTCGATTTGTTACAAAATATTTTTTGTTTCAAAAAGTTATGGCCATTTTTAATTTTGGGAAACAAAATGTTCCTATAAAATTAAATTTAAAATGGCCATAACTTTTTGAAAAAAAAATATTTTGCAACAAATAGAAAAACGTCTCCTTATATTTGTTTCTAGATTATGAAAAAAAAATATACTGCAAATATCCCACAGAGCGTTACTGAGAACCCAGGGAGTGCTCCAGTGTTTTTTGAAAAATTTTTCGCAAACTTTGCTCGATTTTTCACTATAAATCCTTTCTGTAAGAGGTGTATAGTCATCACCTAAAACGTGAAGTGGGTCCCATGCGTCGTTTTCAAGATATGGCTAACTGAAATATCACGCACCGCCACTGCTCTATATATAAAGTTTGTAACAATACAGATAATTTTTGTATGTCTAGTACACTTATATAGAGTTATAAAGTAATATTAAAGTAACTACGGAATATCGTTAAGTAATGTTGACACAGACGATTATTGATAACATTTTCCTATGATGTCGAGGGAGAAACATGGAAAAACCTATGGATCAATATTAAAAAACGTCAAATCTGGCTGTGAACCAGATAGAAATAGCGAATGTCATGTCTAAGCTTTTCGGTTATGTCAAACTTTTGACAAGTGACTGTCACAATTTGTAAAATAAACAATGGCTGTCATGCGATGTGACAGTCTTGACAAGTAAATAAGGTTATAAATTCGATTAAGTATAGAAATACGTCTTTTTCTTTCTCGGCCAATTTTGATGACTTTTTTAACGTCTCGTTATTTTCCGTATTATATTCCGTCACAGAATACAGGGTTTGTCCGGAAAGTAATGTCAGTGAGCTTTGAAAAATGGTTTTTATTGGTTCTATGTATACAAATCTTTAGAAACTTTCAAAATACATTCCTCCTGCGTCCACACATCGGTTCCAGCGGGTCTTCCACGCATCAAAAGCCGCACGGTAGTCGTTTTCCGGAATCGCCTTTAAAGCGTTGGTGCAAGCCTTCTGAATGTTTTTCACCGACCCAAAATGCTGTCCTTTCATTGGGGTTTTTGAGGCGCGGAAACAGCAAAAAGTCTGGGGGGGGGGGGGGGACATCGGGGCTGTAGGGAGGCTGGGGAACAACGGTGATGCCTGCCTTGACGAGGTAATCGGCCACGAGGAAGCAGGTGTGCGAAAGCGCTTGTCGTGGTGAAGCTTCCAGGATTTTGAGATGTCTGGGCGGACGCGATTCACCTTGCGTTTCAGCCGCTTCAGCACCTCGACGTAAATCTTTCCGGTTACGGTTGTCCCTGTGTAACGAACTCATGATGGACCAATCCCCAGCAATCAAAAAAGACAATCAGCATTGCCTTGATCTTTGACCTGGACATCCTGGCCTTCTTGGGGCGAGGGAGTTCGACGTGTGCCATTGCCTCTTCGTCTCCGGATCGTATTCAAAGACCCAACCCGGTAATGACGTCATCAAGGAAAGCGGGGTTGTCTTCGCAGGTGTCCAAAAAGTTCTTGGCAGGTTTCGACGCGCCTCGCTTTTTGATAGTCCGTTAGCACTTTTGGCATGAGCTTCGCGCAGACCTTCCTCATTCCTAAAGACTACGACACAATTTCGTGAACAATGGTTTCGTAATGTCTAATGTTTCGGAAAATAAACGGACACATAGACGACGGTCAGTGTTCAACAAGTCACGCACACGTTTCACATTGTCGTCGGAACTGGAGGTTGATGGCCGCCCAGCGCGGTTCTCGTCGTTGACATCTTCCCGACCTTCTGCGAAGGCCTTGTGCCATAGGAAAATTTGCCTGTCCGAAAGACAATCGACGCCGAAAGCCTTCTTCAACATTAGAATGGTTTCCGCAGCATCTTCTCCAGTTTCACACAAAACTGGATCGCCATCCGTTGCTCAAGCGAACGTTGCATTTTTCTTGCACCGGGTCACTGTAACGACTCTCAAAGAACGAGTGATGCGACCGCTACAACGACCGGTAGCCAACTGAAGCTTGTTGGATCTTGTTGCCAGATCCCTCCACGTAAAGCGCGGGCTGGCGCGTACAGTCTCGGGAAAAATAATTCACTGACATTACTTTCCGGACAAACCCCTGTAATATAGCGCATTTGCCGACATTACGGTCGTATGTTTCAAACATAGTTAACCCGTTTCGTGATCCGCATAACGTATTAATACTTAATTATACGTGCAACAGTTTTGCGCTAGTACATATAGTAAAAAAAGGCCCAACCGTCGAATAAAAAGTCGTGTTTAATTGTCAGCGGATAGACGTTTACGGCTTATTTTCATTCGTTATTCATGCGGACGCGTCAGGTAAGCACGCAACTCCTGCCACAATGCGCCAGAGACCTCGTGCCCGCTGTGTCAGTTCGGACGTGAGGCGTGGCGTTTCGGTTCCCTCGGGATCTGTCCCTACCAGTGGCGGTCCGTCCATTCAATTGCGCAGTGAACTTATCCGTAATACAGAAAAATAAGTATGTTAAAACCAGTGACGGCTCGTGATGAAACGAAGAGGGTGTTCTGTAAATGTTTACTCACCTATTTTTTGAAAGTTAATTCAATCATACGTTCCTTCATAGAAGCAAACTTGTCTATAACCTTGTCGTTGAAACCATCAATTTTTGATATAAATAATTTTCTCTAAATAATTTCCTCTGATTTTTATTTTCTCAGTCAAGTGCACTAAATCAGTCACGCCTACCTCCGTCCATGCTTTATTTTTATTATTTTTTTTTTTATATGCTTTTCCGCGACTTACACCTGGAGTCTCAATAATAATATCGGTCAATGGCCCTCACCTTTATTTTTTAAATCAATTTTTTCTTCATATGAGTATTTAAGAAATTTCTTCACATGAATCAAACTATACACTAAATCCATTATCACTTATGTCTTATCACAGTTTATAAATACCGATAATTAGTATAATAAAAATAAATCAATACACAAATTAGAAATCAACAGAATAGTATGTATTGCTATTAATAATTTACGCGAAACACGATCTACTCCGGGTCGCCCGCCAAGTCTATGAGAAATATGTAAACATGCAGCGATAAGCTGGAAAAAATGCAGCTCACTGACCGTCTAAATTTGCGGATTTATGCTAGCAAGTGTGGAGCGTCGCGGGAAGTGAGGGGAGCGCGCGGGCACGCAAAGAGGTGCACAGAACGGACTCGTGTGGCCCAGTACAATAATATAAATATACCGCGACGCGCTCACCGAAGCACGACAGCGTGGGGTGCGCCGTGCGTTGTAGATACACCAAATTATTATATTAATAAATTTCATTAATTAGGTCGCAAAGATATATAAATATCTGTTTTTTTTTTGGAAGTTCTGTACGAGTTCGGTCTCCTTGGTTCTAGACTTCTTGGTTCATGGTTAAAACTAATATTTTTTAGAAACGATAAGCTCTATTCCTACAACTTGCCGGCTGCATATTATTTTATTATTCTTAAGCTATAGCCGGTACAATATCGAAACTGAACGCGAATGGTGTTGGCGAAATGTTGTGTCAAAAAAGAGAAGTACTCGAACGCGTGAGAAAGAAAACGATTTATTTAAAACTACTCAAATTTTAGCACAGTCGCCTGCACTGCTCCGGCCGCATATTTGAAAACGGCAGACATATCCTCCACCATGGCATATGTTCGAAGCTAGCTCCTATTTGGCAAACGCACAGTTTTAATATACCTACAGTGTCAGCCATAAAGTTTGGGACCATATAGGAGTTGGAACCATATGGGATTTTTTTTTAATATTAGAGTTTAATAAGAACTTTTGGTGACTATCACTTCTGCTTCCAAAATAACTTAAAATGCACCAATTCAAAGATGACATCGTCAAATTTGTGATTTTCCAAAAAAAAATCGTTAGAAAATGGCCTAATTGCGAAAATGCCGAAATTGTTAATATTTCGAAAAATGTCACTAAGAAATTATGTAACGACATTTTACGCCTATATACCGATTTTGAGCAAAATATTTTGATATTCAAAAAAATTGATATTTTCGAAGAAAAAAGTACACACTTCATCATGAACACATCAATACACACAATCATGAACATTTTAGGTGAATATTTTCGACAATACACTTACATATGTATACCTTCTTGTTAACTTCCAAAACTAAACTGAGAATTTCTAAATTGAAATTTTAAAATTGAAACAAATAGAAAAAAATGTCCCCAGTTTCAGTGACGTTTTGGAAGTAAACTTGAGTGAATTTTATCCTTTACCTACAGTAAAATTTATACACACTAATTATAGGTAATAATATTTAACTTTAATTTAATTTATTTAACTGAACCCGGTATATATTTTTTATTTTTCTACCTATCACTATCATTTTTTTTACAATTCAGAATTATCCTTTTCCCTCTTATTGTTAGTCTATACACAAGTACTACTTTAGTAGGTTATCAAATGACATTAAACTATCCTTGTTATTATGTTTATATTTATATTTATTTATTTCTATTTATATTTATTTATTTCTATTTACATTTATTTATTTCTATTTATATTTACTCCCTATTATTAATAATATTATTTATTTTTGTGTATTAATGAAATATCACTGATATAATAAATATCATTATATAAATGTATCTTTTTGTACTTTAACAACAAATTTAACACCAGTTCAAAATTGCACGAGCCGCCACTGGTCCCTACCCATCGTCCCCAGTCGAGAAAGGGCAAACATTTGTCTGGAAATGGGATTCCCTGCGGACTATAATCCTGCGTAGCATACGTCGCGATAAGGCATACTGAAATATCATAGAAGCCCCCTTAAAAGGATAGCAAACATGCCACTGTACGACTTCCATTTGGGTCATTATGATTGTGAATAACGCATATTTAAACATTTCTGTCAGATCACGAGTGACATTTTTATGCCCTCTGTGCCTAGAAATTGAGAAATTGAGGAGAAAGTGACTTTTCGATTAACCTTTTTTTTTTAGGGCAAATATAAGGAAATAATTTGTAGCGTTCAAACTGGTACACGTACATTACACCCACTAATGGACATAATATTGTTGAATTATACAGTCCTTTATAAATCCCTAAAATATGTATGCAAAGTAACATGTAAAATTACGGTAATGTCCGAATATATTACCGTGGTAGACAAGGCAAGACTTAAATATAAACTCGTGTGTGTACGTATTTTTGTCGGGTGATAATAAACTCTCATATATTTCAGTTCAATTTTAAAAAAATAGTTTTACAAATACATATATGTATGGCATCCTACAATGACCTAAGGCAATATTATAATATTGCCTTAAAACAAAGATAATATTAATACGTTTGTATTCAAAAATATACTGGTGGCCATTGAAATTGCAACACCCAGTATAAACAATAATAACGTCACAACCTTCTGTATTTTAGTTAAGGGAGGAGTGGGACAATCTCATTTTCTTTGATGAATTCCGGTTTTGTTTGTACCGGAACGACGATCGGGTCCGTATTCGAAGACGCCAAGGAAAACGCAAAAATCATCTAATGACGCGACATGCGGCTCCAACACAAGGGATTATGGTACGGGGCGCCATTGTTTATATCAACAGGTTACGTCTATTCGGATTCAAGGTACCTTAAATAGCCAGAGATACATCGATGAAATGCTACGACCACTGGTAGTACCTTATCTGCAGGGCCACGTAGGTGCCATATTTCCACATGATGATGCCAGACCACATGCAGCAGCAAACAAGGCAGTATCTGAATGAGCATGCAGTTAAACGACTTAGTAGGCCTTCGCGCGGCCCAGGTTTTACCCTCATAGTATATGTATGTATGGGATGTGATAGAAAAATACCTACTCCAAGCATATGCTGGATCAGCAAGTTGAACAGAAAAATTATGGAGGAAGGTACATACTACATGTAATGCTATACTTCAAGAGAACATTTGAACGTTGTTTGATTCACTACCAAGGCGTCTAGAAGCTTCTATAAGAGTATATTTGGGACACGTATCCTATTAAGTATTATCAGTACAACTTATCAGATAAGCTTGCAACAGTAATCAGTTTTATTAATACGAGTATAATACATTATTTAAACGCAGTTTGAGTTATGTTACTCAACTCATTCAGAATGTTGCATTTTCAATGGCCACCAGTATATTTCTACACATACAAATTTTCATTCATACTAATTCTCCTGGTACATTGGTACCTACAGATTTTATTATACGTAATAGAAAATAGCTTTTTATAATATGTAATTGTTTCAGTAAGTTTTCTGTACTATCTTTTACACTAATCAAAGTTAATAATTTACATCGAAAGGCCACAAAACGAAATAACCATTTTTTTAACGGAATACCCTGTATGTTTTTTACTTTTCTGTAAGAACGATTCTCCCTGATTTCAAAAATGTATGCTACGTTGGCATTTCTATCAAAAGTTCAAATATATTCCATATTATGGAATCATATATTTTTCTAGACACCATTCAGTCCACATTTTATTTTACACACTGTAAAATGAAATTAAATTTAGAGAAAAGCAATCGCAAACACACGCTATACCACGAAACCTTTCCTTAAGCAATCTCTATAGGAATCGAAAATAAAAGTCACCGCCAATCGGCTACGAAAATAAAATTAATAATTCATTTAGCCGTTCGGCCCGGGCGGCATTATTCGAAACGTCGTGTTTCTCATCACAAAAGCATATTGGATTCGAAAAAGCTACGTCAACAGCTTTCAACAATAAGGCGGAGACAATGGGAATATCTGAAAGTCCTACAGAAGTATACGCAATTCCCCGCCTAAAACTCATCTCGTATTTATTGCTCTTCGGATCCCTCAAGCGCTTCCCGACTGTCAAGTGTGTCTTTTCGAAGTGGCGCCATAATATCGCCTGTACTTCAGGGAAATCCCTGAAACCTCTTGTTGGTCTTCATGCATTTATTTATGTTGCTGAGTTGAGTGCGGGTTTTTTAAGGTTCTGCGCAACTTCTTCCACCCAATTATGGTCAATAGGGTTCTAGTATGTGAGAAAAGTGAAAAATCGACTATTTTTTGAATAATTGCAGTCTAAGCACTTCCAAACATAGTGGCTTTGAAAACCTCGTCAGACGTAATCACAATACACAGAAGGTATAAGGGTCGAAGAAGACTCAAGAGCAAAACCGGCCTTCACTCCAAGGCCTGTTTCCAAGATGTCTCTCCTTCTTTCATCTATCTTAATAACCCAATGACACGGCACTGTGCCAGTAGCCCGCGGTGTAGTCCTACGTATTTAAATTAGCAAAAGATGCCTACTATCAAAGTGGTTAATAATGATGCAGGTGTGGCTATTAAATAACCAAACTGCTGTCACAACACTTTTTATTACCAATTACAGTAGCAACTTTTTCGCCTTCAATGTACTCCTCTTGGCGATCTCTACACCACTCCATACGACTTTTCCATTGTTGAAAGCAGTGCTGAAAGTCCGCTTCTGGCAGCTGGTTCAGAACCTTCGTCGTTTTTGCTTTAACTGCTTCCACACTGTCGAATCTTGTCCCCTTCAGTGTCACCATGTCTAACAAGCCTGGATCAGTGTCAATGTTGTTTAGAATGTCAGCGCGAATGTTCATTCTTGATTCCTTTTGCTCGGGAGTGAGGAGTTCTGGCACTATTTTTGCGCAAACTTTGCGCATGTTGAACGATTCATGCAAAATCTGACGAAAACAGACTGTCGATCCCTGTTATTTCAGGAAGCCCTCAAATGCTTAGACGACGATCTTCGCGGATTGATTTACCGATTTTTTCAATGTTTTCGTCCGTTTTGACGTTGAGGGCCGTCCGGGGCGCAGATCGTCTTCGGTCGTTTCACATCCCTCTCTTAAACCATTTAAAAAACTTGTGTGCGGGATAAACATTCATTCCCGTACACTTCTTTTAACATTGCATAAGCTTCTGTAAAAGTTTTCCCCAGTTTAACAAGAAACTTGAGATTAACCTGTTGCTCCATCTGAACACTTAACATTTTTTCGACGCGTCACTGGTGCGTAGACTAATTCAAACGACCGCTAAAGTCAAACTGAGCAACCTACTGGCTTTTCCAACGAGGTCAGGGTGGGGAAAGTATCACAGACACAATTCTGTTCAAACTTTTCGCAACACGCTGGTAGCATTATCAGTTCGGTTATTTAATAGCCACACCTCGTACACTTGCGTCTCTAACTTATATAAAACTACAAAGTATATTTAACCTTGTATTTATTGTCTCCTGTGGAATATGAGTCATAATAAAATTTGCGAAATGTAAAAAATTAGACGGTAGGTCTTGAATTCGTCGGTCGAAGTCCAGAATTATCATACTGGAAGGTTTAACTGACCTAAAAATCCATTAACCCTTTAACGTCAAAGCTACAGTTTTTGTATATCCTCTCTTTAGCAACGTGCTAAATACAAGAAAAGTTGAAAAAAAATCGGGAAATGCCTTTCCGAGTATTTTGGGGGTGCTCTTTCGAATGGCACGAAAAAATTCATAATGGTTGAAGCTGTTGAACCCCTGTTTTTAGCCATTTAAATTGAAAAGAGCGCGATTTTTCAGGTCAATTTTTTTTGTAACATGATTTTTGACTGGAAAAAATTTTTCTTTCGACAGAAAACTACGGGAAAAGTGCACTCGAGAGTTGTACTGAAAAGTTATGTATTAAAAAAAAATTAATTCCAACATGGGGTGTCCAATATCTCGGCCAAAAGGACATATTGTCAGAGGAAATTTTCATAATTTTTTTACTCAAACCTGGAGAACTTTGGGGCAAATGTTTAGAGAACAAAAAGTGTTCTGTTAAATAATATATAAGATCTTTATGATGAACATATCGAAAAAAAATTATTGAAGTCTTCAGAACTCAAGATCCAAAAACTAGAAACTTGGAGCTTCAATTTCCATTTTTTAAATTTTCCTTTTCCCTACGACCATTTTCCCCAAGTTACAGCTCTTTAAAAATCACTTAAAAATTTGGTATTTGTTTACATCCCTTAATTTCTGCGCCAAGTGAATCATACATCTACGTATAATTATAATAATATAACGAATTATAATAATACATCTCAGTGTGAATCTATTTAAAAAATATAATTGTTTCAACCTTACCAGAGTTTATATATTTTTTGTCTCAAATATAATATTTCAACCTTACGGAGTTTATTTTTTTTTTTTGTATTTATGTTTTTGCAAATAAAAACAAATGTATATATAGATTCGATATTCACAACAAAATCACCAGGAATATGAATATGTTTTATATACCATTTACAAAATTAGAATGTGTAAAAAAAGTCACCTAATTATTTTGGTCTTAAGTTGTATAATCAGTTACCTAATGATATAAGACAATGTGATAATATTAGTAGCTTTAAGGACAAATTAAAATCTTTTTTATTATTTAAATGTTTCTACTCTGTGTCTGAATTCTTACAATAAGAATGTATTTTGTGTCTCTACTTTTGTATAGTCTAGTTTTAAGTAATTTATTGACTATTTCTATACAATTATTGATTATTGTCAAAGAAGGAAAATGAATTATCTATCTATCTCTATCTATCTATCTTTTTTCTAGCATCAGACCAGGCGGTATCTGTTTTCAAATCAGGTAGTTTAGACTTCTTCCAAATGATCCCTAATATGTATTGAATTGCCTCTGGAGTATCATAAGAAATAATAATTTCGGCATGCAGTTGAAAAAGTTGTGGAAAGTTTGCTATTAAACAACTCAACAAACAACTTCTCATTTTCTTCTAGATAACTCGTGAACTATTCATTGTAGAGAAAAGTTGAAGAGAGAAAAAAGTTCTGAGGCTCTCGTGAAAGCAGATGAAGCCTATATCCGAGTTTTTTTAAGCAATGTCTTTTAGATTTCATTTGATCGAAAATTCACAGAGCTATTTAAATTGTTTATAAGGATTTTAAATTTTCAAAAAGGTTTGAAAGCTTGAACGTTGTTTCGTACGTAAATAATTTCAGGTTGCTCTAGGCTTTGTTTACGGCTCACAAATGGCTAGATTACCAAATTATTATTCAAAAACTTCAGACTGATGTTGTTTCACCATATCGAAAAAAATTTTTGAGCCGTGATCTGAAGGTCGTATGAATAATCTCTCTTATATTATGTAAAAAAAAAAAAATTCTGGTAAAACTGCTTTTCTTTAAGTGTTTTACAATTATTGCTATTTTGTAACAATAATAGTACATTTTCTAATTTTAACATATGCAAAACCACATTTTAGCCAACTTTTTTCTTTCTTCAACTTATCTCTAAAATCAATAGTTCTCGAAATATCTAGAAGAAAAGAGGGAAATACGGATATTTTAGAGATTTCATTACATTTTGTTTAATAAAAAAATTAACACAACTTTATCAATTGGCGCATATCAAATTTATATTTCTTATAATATTGCAGAGGCATTTCAATAAAAATTAGAGATCATACAGGAAAAGTCCAACCCAAAACATATACCGCCTATCAGCCTGTATATTTAGATACCTAATTTAACATTAAATTAACATTTTGGTTTACATTTTTTGGTGATGCTCATATTTCCTTCTTGTTTTATTATTAATTTCTTCCTATTCTGTGTCCTGTAAAAAAAATATTTTGAAATTGTTTATAAAATATTGTGTAATAAATACATCGAATAATTATATCTTGTATTGTTTCCACTGATATTTTTCATTTGCATAGGCTTTTTTTAAGAGATTCACTTGGTTTGGTTGTCTCTAGATTGCACTATGTACCGATACTGCCCTTTAGAGACAGAAACGCGCCAGAATTCAAACAAATAATCTATATTTTAAACGAAACATACATGAAAGTATTATATATGATTCACCATTATATAAATTTATAAATACAAATTTCAATTTCAAAGCTGACCCGGAGAATAACATAAGAAACCCGGAGCCCGGAGATACTTCGTGGAAACCCGGAGTCTCCGGGTCATTTTCATGGAGGTGGCAACTCTAGTAAGTAGGGTAAGTAGGGTATGTGATGTCCCGGACGAATCAAGTCGATATTTTTGCCAGTAATGAGTCAGTAATGTCAGTACTGAGGTGAGATTAAAATTCCCAAAAGATTATACCTGAATATTTTTTATGGGAGTTATGGTATTAAAAAGAAAAAATAAAAGAAAAAGATTTTCTCGGGAAAGGGTGAACCGATTTTGAATAAAAACTATGTTATGCGTTATGGAACTCGATGGGACAATGTTAGAAAAATATTAGAAATGATTCTGTATATAGAAAGTGCTGTAAAAAAATACATTTTTACGGATTTTTTCATGTACTTTTTTCTCAAAAAAAGGTGCACCATACGAAAATAAAAAGATATTTTTAAAGAAAATGGATGAGTAAATGTTCAAAAACATACACCCAAAGAAGTATTTTTTTAAATACCTTAAATAAGCTGACCACAGTACACCCCCCCTAATTAAGGTACACGGTTTTTGACATCACCAATGCATTCAGCACCAAAAAACTACCCTGGTTGCATATTTTAGTAAATTCGTCTTAATGGGTTACTGAAATAATTGGAAAAAAATTACCCTGGTTGCAAATTTTAATAAACATCTCTCAATGGGTTACTGAAATAATTGAAAAAGAATACCTTCCTTCTGGGCGTCGACTTCAGGGGGCTCTACCTCCCTTAGGAGTAAGTGTCCACAGCAACTTTCTTTCTTATTTTGACCTAAGGAATTACCTTGTAAAATCTTAAAATCAGTTCACCAATCCTCGAGAAAATCTGTTTTTTATTTTGCTTCTTAACCCCATAACCGTTTTTTTTTTCAATTATAACATTTTGGGAAATTTAATCTCATCTCAGTAACGACTTGGGGGCTTGGTTGTACATAAAGCTCAGAGGGGGTCTTAGCGAAAATCTAAAGAGCAACGTTGCCAGAACTAACTGTAACTCTTAACTCTGCATAATAAGTCTTTATAAAAACCCTATATTTACAAAATGCATTGATGCACGATCAATTAATATAAGCCAATTTAATTTTCAGACTGCGTTGCGTATCGTATAATAAAGTACTGTTATCTTTTTTCAACCCAACTACTGTGAAATAATTTTAAATAGTTAATATTACTTTAAACAGCTGTGAAACAATTTTAAAATATCTAATATTATGTTGATATGACAACAGTGATACAAGGCAGAACGAACGGTCCAATGGTTCGGCTTCGGCGTACAAAATTTCGGCGAATCGCAGGTAGATCTGCATCTGCGCATGTTAAATTCAAACTGCGCCAGCGCTCGGGGACTAGACGTTTGTTGTCGTTTGGTTAATTTATATTTTATATTAGTATGCGAATAGTTGTTCGAAGGAGATGTACTGGCGTATGTGTTTTAGCTTATACACATACAATCTACAATTTCAGCCATTGCCTTGACAGACAATGTTGGGTTGTCACTGACTGTAACCAAAATATTTATGTCCCTCTGTTCGACCTCGTCATTTACCGGAACTGCATTTTTTCTGTGGGATCTAGGTGAAACACAACCATGTTTTTCGAAATTTTTAACGATCCGCTTAATCGTTGATATTGTCGGTGAGGGCCTATTGGGAAATTTTTCGTTAAAAATGGCTTTAACATCCCTTACAGACCGACCACCAAAATACCATTGAATTATTTAAACTTTTTCGTCAATGTGATAAATATCCATTTTTATTTTTATGAATGTATGTAGTGCTTCTACAATACGCTCGTAATAACGCACTTTTTTAATCAGGCACTAGACCAGAATAAAATATAAAATGGTATTTCAAATTTTAGCTCAAACAGCCCTACCGACAAACCGGATGCCTTTCATACGCCTGCGCTAACGATTGGATCGCGATTGGTTCTCACCTCATGTTTACATCTACTCAACAAAGAAGTTAAATTATTATCAATTGCCCTTCATTCGGCTATGTATGCATTAGGGTGCCGCTTACTGTATACAGTTTGTGTAAAGCCAACATCGGCCGGTTGTGAAAAAGGACAAATGCTACACTTCTCTTTCTAACGACTAGCACAGGTTGTGAGAGGGCCCGTCGTCTCACTTCTGTTTGTCCTTTTTCATAACTGGCCGATGTCGACTTTACACACATGGTATATAAGATCATGAGAACAAGCAACAAAATAAGTCGAACAACTTTTATTTGAGGTTTGTGAGAAAACAAAAAAATATATATAGGCTTTGTTCTAGACTTTTGCCGGACCCTATATAAGTTCAGTTTTTATCTAAATGTACGCGTCCGGAATACAATAATACAAATCGAGTTAGGGTTCGTCTTGTTCTACGAGCCGGCGACAAAAACGCCAAAAATTAATTCGGGCCAACACAAGAAACGAATTAGGCTCAATTTATCAACGTCAAGTGCCACCGGGGTGGAAGAGACGCTGAAAAATCGGCCAGGAAGCGGAAAAGGTCGGGCTTTTCGCGAGGCACCGAGCAAAACACTAGCCGAAATCATCAGCTAAAAAAAAAAAAAAAAAAAAAAAAGAAAAAATACAATAGAAGAAAGGAGAAATCAGCTTTCCATACCATATGTTACGAGACAAATATCCCCAAGGGTGCGGCCTCTGATAAAAACGCTTGGTGTTGTACACTGGCGGCTTAGCAAGAAAATATTGTGTATCGTGATAATACAGGGTCAATTTTTAGTGCCTCTTGGGTTTATAAAATTGCTGTAAATGTGGTTTTCCTTAAAATATCAGCAAGCACAAGCACTAACAGTGTTTTGTTCCACATTACCGAATTACCCATTTTTTTCCTACCTTAATTTCGGGTAACAATCGGTAATATTTTTTTATGAATCATGATGTTCTTTCACCATTACAATCAAAAATATGGCTTAAACTTTTTAAGAAATGGGAATAATGATAAATAAAGAAAAAATGGTACTTGAAAATAAACTGCAAATTAAAACACCTTTCCAATAATGTTATGAAATTAGTATGCTTCTGGGAAAAAACAATATTCGAAGCGTCGGCGTCGCGATGACTGGCGTATAGCAGTTTTGGTTTTAGTATACGAGGTGTGGCTATTAAATAACCGAACTGCTGTCGTAACACTTTTTATTCATTACCAATTACAGAAGCAACTTTTTCGCGTTCAATGTACTCCACTTGGCGATCTCTACACCGCTCCATACGACTTTTCCATTGTTGAAAGCAGTGCTGGAAGTCCGCTTCTGTCAGCTGGTTCAGAACCTCCGTCGCTTTGGCCTTAACCGCTACCACACTTTCGAATATTGTCCCCTTCAGCGAGGGCGGGCGAGTATGGTGGATGTTCTAACACAGTAATGCCGTATTTTGCAAAAAAAAAAAACGCCTTCACAGACAAAACAGAATGGGCCGGTGCATTGTCTTGGTGAATCTTCCATGATTTGGTCATCCACAAATCGGGTATTCGTCTTCTCACAACTCACGAAGAGCCGTCAGAACCTCGATCTTCGGAATTAATTTACCTATTTTTTCAATGTTTTCGTCCGTTTTTAATGTTGAGGGCCATCCGGGGGCACGGATCGTCTTCGGTCGTTTCACGTCCCTCTTTTAAACCGTTCCATATATTCCCAAAGTGGTCTATATGGACCCCCAAGAGTCGATTTAGACTTGCAGGGGGTCTATGTCAAACGAAAAAAGGAGTTGCGTGAAATGTAAATGTGTGTCATCAACATTTAATCGTTCTGTATATGACTTGTTACACTTAACACATATTGTATGTACATAATATTTACCAGTATAATGGACATTATAGAAGAAATTACTTACTAAATTATATAAGTATACAAAAAACCCTATCAAAGTGAGCAGCACTGTATCAGCTACGAAAAACACATTTTAAGTTAATACGTTTAGGAAAATTCAGTATTAGGCAGGTAGGGGGTCCACGAAAAACGTTTAGTGGTCTACGGGGCAAAACACTTTGGGAACCTCTGGTTTAAACCATTCAAAAACTTGTCTGCTGGATAAACATTCATTCCCGTACACTTCTTTTAACATTGAATATGGTTCTGTAAAAGTTTTCCCCAGTTTATCAAGAAACTGCTCCATCTGAATTTTTTCGACGCGTCACTGGTGCGTAGACTAATTCAAACGACTGCTACAGTCAAACTGAGCGACCCACTGTATTGTCCACGGAACTCAGGGTGAGGAAAGTAGCACCAGATATAGTTCTGTTCAAACTAGTCGCGACACGCTCGCAGCGCGCTAGTAGCAGCATCAGTTCGGTTATTTAATAGCCACACCTCGTATACACATGACAACTTCTAATTTCCGATGGTGGAATGTGATACTTTTGACATATTGCAAATTCCTTTAGCAGTTTTAAAAAAAAAAAAAGGCTAGTCAAGATAAAACAATCACCCTGTACCTACTCACATTTGAAATTTGACATGTCACTAATAATTTACAGTATTAAAATTTCTACGTTTTTTATAGATATTTTTTTTTTGCATCTAATGAGTTTTATTAGTAGGTATGTATTTTTTACTAAAGACAGGAATTATATTAAACTAATAATTTTAAAAGTGCAACACTGAACAGTCAAGCTGATTTTTATGAGATAAAACAAACTATTACAAATTGATCTCAAAAAAACATTTTTGTTAACAATTTTGATAAGGATTGTTTCGAGTTGCAAGGTATTGCCACTGTATGACATTTTAATCCAACAGTTTTCAACATAGCGGCCGTCTTTCTGTAACACAGTAGCTATCGCCAAGTATACCAATTCAACACTTATCACGATCCACAAGGTTTCAGACGGGAATATCGCTAAGCCGCTCTGCTACCGACCGCGCGCGTGCTACCGACCCAGTTCGCCGCAATCGGAGTTCAGACTGCTTCCTTCTCAAAGCCAGCGGTTAGACTGATCTTCGGTGGCCGAGGAATTGGGAAGATACTCCGAAGTTTCCCCTCCGGGACCGGAGCGTTTAACTACGAGATAGGCGCAGAAGATCCTAAAGACACTGTCGCCACAAGATTACACAATGTTGAACGTAATAAAAATAAGCGGGAAAAACAATAAATTATGAAATAGAATTCTATCTCTAGAAGTATTTCTAAGAAGAAATTATGAATAGAAACCTATAAGTCTCAGTGTCAAAATTTAAACGAAAATATCGTATTAGACGAGGAAATTTAACATTCCACCTCCAAAATTTCCGCAGTAAGATGGATTTTGACGTTATTAGGCTCGTTGGATTCCTTGTAAAATTTATAAAAAAATGGTACCTATTTTTGTCATATACAAATCAGAAACTGAATTACTGCACCTAAAAAATGCATTTTTGGGGTGCAATTTTTCTAGCCTATTAAAAAAAAATCATAATTCAAGAATACATTGTTGAAACGGGCTGAATTTGGTTACTCGGGGGTTTTGGGGTCGCTGATCACGAATATGATGTCAGAAATTGACCCCAATGACCCTGGGGACCCGGAACCCTGGTCACCAGGCCCATCCCCGAGGTTTTCCCTCGAATTCGGCCTGAAACGACGAAAA